>QOKR01000772.1:0-23298 GCA_016880985.1 Phytophthora idaei
ACCCCGTCCATGCCTGCCCGTAATCTCTCCTCTGAGATGGGATCTAGGTTGGAGTAGCTGACAAACATCCAAACACACATCAAATATTAGATATTTCAAAGAGAATTTCAACAGTAAAACCAAAATATTTGCAACCAAACAGAACATTATCGTCTTGCCTAGCGGCTCTCACAAAAGGAAAGTGGTAGGTTGCACTGGACAATCCAGACCATCCAGCCGAAGAGGTTCTGGGAGGAATGACGGATGAAATTGAGGATTAAGCCGGTTTGCGCTGCCGTTGCCTCGAGCACATGCTGCACGAGGTTTGAGTACCCATTCCGATGAGTTTGCTTCCGCACCGTACCGCAATGACGGCGAAAATACTCAAGAATCACCTCATCGTCCTGGTCGCGGCACGGGCGGAAGTAGAAGCTCGCGACTTGAGCGTTGGTGTAGGTTGGGTTGGGAGGGCGAGTGACACGATGCATGGTGCAGTAGGGTATCGGTGTTTTTGCTTGTCTTGAGGTGTGAAAATTGAGGAGTGAGAGGGTGGTTGGAGATAGTAAAGCTTCCCCAACAAACCTAGCTCTTGAAATGGCTGGCTGTCGTAATATATATATGTATATATTAGCGTACCTTAAATAAATAATGTAAGAAACCTTTGCTAGAAAATAAATTATCGCATCAGCGGTCTTTTGCGGCTGAAATAAATAATTTACTGTTCTTTTTGTAAATAATGCTATTTTCGGAGGCCCTGTGCAGTAGATGAAAATTGTCGACATTTGGCGGAGTTACTGGCAATAAAGAAATTGAGATGGAACACTACAAGACAGTATTGGGACGCATTTAGATGAGGACCCGTCTAATCAAAATAGAACGCCGCCTAGTACCTTTAGAATAGATAAGTACCCACCTGAAACTTCTTGTTGAAAAATAGCTGTGTTTGACAAGTGAATCCCTCAATATTGTCGTTAACGAAGAGAGACAATGCGAGGTGTGCGGCGCTCGTGCAGCGGCATCTATGGCGTGTGGATAAATCTTCAAGTGGAGCTTCATGGCAGCTACTCGATGTATCGTATGAATTTCCTGTCAGAATACTCAAATTGCACCTCCGTTTTCCGCGCCAGCATGTTCGTGGCCATGGCTCCATTCCCGTGCCTCATTATCCTCACAATGATAGATTGCGTTCCTCTAGCTCCAACGCAGGTCGGATCACGAGCAAACTATTTGTTTTGGGGAAGAAACTACCTGACAATCTCGCTCATGACTCGTGCAATTCTCGAGCAGCTCCACCTCACTGTGCCAGGTTTGGATTGTACCTTCTTACGAACAGTCTGTATTTCCGCTCTCCCGAGTGCTGGGGCTGTTGCTTTCATGTTGGCGATGACAAGTTTGATCGGGTTTCCATTACCATTCACGCTCGTAGTTGGCATTCCAGTCTGGTTTGTTGGTCTCATGATCTGTTTTGGCATCTTTTTCGGGGCGAAACTGAGGAGGGAACCAGTGGTGCGCCAGGAGTTACTGAACTACATTGTGGTGATTGCCTGTCAAGTGGTGTTAACTTTCATCTACCCCGCGTATCTCTACGGTTTTCGATCGGTGAGCTCGACTACCCAGACATTTTACGTTCTACTTCTTCCTATTGTCAAAATTGCGACGAAAAACTGGATCAGCTTTTTCCTGGGTACGAAAGACGACTTAAAGCCACAAGTTGTCATTCTTAACATTGAGGTTTTCAACGCGCTGTACGTGGCTAGTTCAATGCAGAACGCAACCTCGATAAGCACGACGATGGCGCTGACGTTCGTCGATTTTTTGCTTGCATGGATATCGATTAAAGATGTGAATTACTTCTTAACTGACATCACTGTGCTGTTGGAGAAAATCCCATCAGATCACCCGCTGAAGACAGCGAACTTCATGGAGGTAGCTCTGAAGATGTTAGAAGAGGATGCCCAATTGAGAGTAGACTCATCTCTGCGTTTGTTCTCGGTTCGCTCACATCATCCGCCAGGTACTGGTAGCAAGCCCTCAAGAGTTCGAAGTCTTGATCCGGAGGTAGAGACGAACTTTAATCTCGGTCATCACATATTCCCTACTGCGTCGATACTACCGAAGTTCCCATTCATTCCCTTTCTAACTGGTGCAACCGTAGCCCCCGCCAAGTCGGAAACCTACAAGCCCTTTCGAACACTCTTCAGCACAAAGGAACGAATGGAGTATGCGCAAAGATCCGCACAGGTTTTGTTCACGACTGAGTTCATTATCCTAATTGAGTTCACGGAAGTTATCATCCCGTTCATTTACAGTGAGCTGCTTCGAAGTACTTGTCTTCGTCTACGAAACTAACATTACTGTCAACTTGTCCTTTATACAATAGCAATGTTCCAGCTTCCGAACCGAGTCTTCTACCCGCAAATACGTCAGCTGGATCGCAACACACTCGCGCATATGATTGGCAACATCGCCATTTACGGGCTTATGGAACTCGTATCTTTCGTCGCAAAGAGTGTTTTACTCAAAAGGAAGCTTGGCATTTCGACTCTACACCAACTGGCTTTCGTGCTCGACCGCGAGCGGCGAATGGTACAGTCCAATTTGTTTCTCTGGATCTGCTACACGATCCAGAATTCACTCGACCACAACGGTACCAGGTTTTTATTTTTTTTACTTTGCTGTGCCCATCTTACTAAGTGTACTGTATATGATTATGCCTTGAAGGTGCGGATTTTAGCTGGCAAGTCAGCTGGTTGCAGAACAAACGCAGCTGAAAACAAAAGGTTTCATAATCCACAATTTTGAAGAAAAAATAGAGTATCGTATATTATTATTGAGCCGCAACATCTATAATAGGTTTGGTTTGTTCATATATCTGCTTGGGATTCAGCGAACTTCTCGGGTCTATGAAGTGAGGATGCCGATGACATCAAGTCTTGTGCGCGAGGAGACATGAACCGTGGGCCTGCTGGAGATGAATGTGGTCTTACCGGTCGTTGCTGCACAAAACTCGCCAGTGAAGCTGCGTTACCTTCGGACTCTTGGGTACTCCTAACGTGAGCGGGGTCAGGGAATGGGATGGATCCTCGAAGTGCGCAAATTGATGAGTGAACTAAGTTGAATGGCCGTGGTCCCGCAGATTTGGTGAGTCGATGCTAACAGCGATGGTACACGGAGTCGTAAGCCACATATTTAAGGACAACATCATTAATCAGGACTGACCGGAAGTTGATACCCTTCGTCGGGAAATGAACTTTGAGGAGACGTTCCACCGGTGCTCTCCGAACGATTGCGTCGCTCTTTATCCTTTGAAGGGCTTACCAAAGCTGGAAAAGTTGACGTCGGGATCTGTTGAGTTTGCGGTATATGGCTCATGTGAACTTTCGCGTACGGATACAGGGGGCGATTGCTAGTTGGGCTTCTCCGAGGAGAGCCACCCTGGATCGGGTACAGCAGCTCGTTAAGCTCAACTCTTGGCTTTCCTTTTCGACTCAAGTTCTCGAGAAGCATGGACACGCCGTGGATCAACTACAGTGTACAGTATCAAGCAATAGTCTCGTAAGTTCCGAAGTTAAGAATTTGCACCTGATGGGGCAACGTTTGAGTCGTACATGAGCTTGAGTCTGCTTCAGTTCTTTTCGTGAAGTGTTTTGAGCGGATATGGCACCATCCAGATCACGCCTGTGCAGTTGAACGATCCTTTTCATGGCATCGCACATCGTATTGATCTTGTAGTTGGTAGATCGGAGAGTTCCATCGGGCTGGGTCTTCGCTCGTCTATCAGCTCTGCGTTTTAGCTGGAGATAGACAAACGCTTAGCACAGTATTACACCGTTAGCAATATAAGGCACATACCTGATCGAGTCGCTGCTCACTGGACAGACAAATCACTTGGAATACCAAAACTTGCCAGTTTCTAATAGCCAAGTGTTCCTTTGCTGCAGAGCTTTGGCTGATCAACACTCGAAGCTGTTGAATCGCCTCCGGATCGCGCTCGATATCGGTCGCCCCGTTCATTAGTGATGGTTCTTCCGCACTCAGAGTCAAAAGTTCAGCATCGTCAGACGCTGAATCGTCATGACATTCGTGTTCCATTCGAGTGAATGAAGTCTCGTTGGAAGTGTGTGAGCCAGGATAGTCCGTGCTCATATCAGCATTATTATCGGTCCCGGATTCAACATTTTCTTCCAGTACAGTGTCGACTTGAGGCGTGAGAACGAGACCTCGTTTTGTCGGTAAAAGTTCACCACCTTCAAAAACCTCGTGTACCAGCTTCTTCCTATGATTCATAGGGGACGCACTCTCAAGTGCAGTCTCGCTTCCATTGCTGGCAACAGCTTCAGTGTTTGCTTGAGCTGTGGGCTCTTGAATTACTCGCGTCGGGTTTGGACTCACCTTTGGCTTACTATCAACACCACCTCCCGTTGTTTTCAACTGGCGACTAGACTTGGAGCCTTTTGTACTGGTAAAGCTTTTCCTTGGAGAGTTTGGTGTACTTCGGGTCAACATCGGCGAACTTCCTTCTTTTCCTACAGTTTGATTGCTCGGTTTTGCGTCCTTCGATCCCGATCTCGAGTTGGCTATCGTCGTACGTCTGGGGCTTGAACTGAGCACTTTACCGAGATGCGTAGCTACCAATTCGCGAGCTAATTGTTGCTTTGCAGCGGTCATCCCGGTGAGAATATTCTCTAAATCTAGCAGCGCATTGCCGACATGTTTTCGTTCTGATTCTGTCAGAGTTGACGGAGCAGGCACCTCAACCTCTGGGTCAGTCTGGGAAACCTGTGCTTGGTTCAGAAGTTCATTTGATATCTGCATCAGTCTCTTCTTGTGTTTTTCACAGATTGAGCAGACCCCAGACGTGTCTACAGATTCCATTTGGTTGCGTGCTTCTTGTAGTTGATTCTGGTAGATTTGCTGCTCCGCTTCTAGCGCTTTGTTGGTATTCTGGAGCTTTTCACATTCCAGTTTCCAGAATTCTACCTCGGCTAGATTTCGTTTCCGCAGCGTGCAAAGCTCTTCCGACATGTGACCTAAGTGCGTTGTCAACGTCAGCAATCGATCAGTCTGAAGCGCTGACGAACGTTGCGAGGCTCTACGCTGCTTTAAAATGTCTGCTTGTGCGGTTGAAAGGGCCTTAAACAAGTCGCGAGGATGCGACGCCAAGCTGACGACAAGACTGCCTTGAGAAATACTGTTGGTTCGGCTTCGCTTTTCGTCTTCCTCCGCGATCTCTTCCTCAGCCTTTTTCAACAACTCTTGCTGAGTCTCATGCTCCTTCCGCACACGGATAATATCCTTTGCGTAGCGCTCTACCATTGTTTCCATCCTCTTGACCTCATTTTGATCAACATCTTGCTCGCTGGAACTCGTCTCCGCCTTAGTGTCCAGGTCGTCGTTATCATCTTCTCTGTCATCTTCTTCGTGTGTGATCTCTTCCGTTGGAGGAAGAAGGTTAATTTCCTTCACAGGTGATGATTTCATGGCAAATTTCTTCATCAGGAGCTTCACCGCTGCTTGTCTCTCCTCAATTTTTGTATTGCGAGTTTTCAATGAAAACGCCAAGGAGGTTTTCAACATCGCCAACTCTTGAGCGTGTGCATCTTTTCCCTTCTGAAGTGCACGTTGCAAAGTCACCGTCCTTTCCTGAGCTACTTCCAGCGCTTTTCGGCTTTCAGCCAAACCTTCATCTTTGACCGCGAGGGTGCTCTTTAACTCGACAATCAAGTTATCGTATTGTATGTTTCGTCGATTTTGACGCGACGGTATGCAGTATCTATCGGTCACAGGATTGTCCTGACCGTAAGCTGAGCGCATGATCTCATCAACGTCAATACCCTCCTCTTCGTCCAAGTCTGTTTGAAGACAGCTATCCACTGCACTTGACTTGACTAGCTCTGCTTGGTGAATCTTCTCCTGCAACTCTGCAGCGTGCATGGTCGACAGCTGAAGCTGTACCTCAAGCGCCAGAGTGTGGGTATTAACTTTCTCCAATTGAGTCTTCAGCTCCAGAACCTGCTCAAGTGTCTTACGCAAGTACGAGTCTGCATCATTTGCGCCGTCATCTCGATCCGCGTGGATATACCCGACTCCGTTGCATGCTCTACAAGGAATTAAGCGGCCAAGCTCTGATGACCGTCTTTTGCCAAGTTGATGAATAGCTGGGTCCTCGTCTTTCTGCGATGTATTCTCTTGCTCACTGGAAGCAGTCTGCGTCCGGTTATCAAGCTGCGTCAGCATCGCCTCAAGGCCTTTTGCACTACGACGTTTGCCACCACGACGAGCACTTTGCTCCACTGCCGCCCATAGAATATCGTGGTTCAGAAGTTCCACGAGTGAGTCTCCGATCTTTTCCCAATTGCCTTGATTCGAACGCACGGTGTCTGCAATTCGTTGTCGCTCTGCGATGGCATTCTCGGGTTTGAGGAACCAGGGCATGGATTCACTAGCTCGATACCTCAAGTTGTCCTTTGTCAAGGTAGCAACTTTATCTCGAAGCTGTTGACACTCGAGCGCAGCTTCGCGCGCACGTTGCTCCCATTTCTCCTTCTCTCGATGCAACACCTGCGTGTTCGCATTGGCTGACCAACCACGTCCAGAGTTCTTGGAATGATCCTGCTCGTTATTGCTCTGCGTGGTCTCCGTTGATGACGTCTGCTTTCCGGCTAAAACTGTAGCAATAGCCTCGTTCAGCGCTGATACAGCCCCAGGTTCTGTCCTCATGATATCCCGCAGCATAAGTAGCTGTCTGTACTGTTCCTTGCGTAGTGCGTTGTTTTCGGCCACACGACGATCAACTTTACCTTTAAGATGGACAACCTGCTTCTCCCATTCCTCGATCTGTTGTGTGAGTTGGGTTATGCGTTGCTGCTGGTTTTGAATGGCTAGTTGCTGAGTTTGCATTTCCTGCTGGACGCACTCGTGGATGGTGTTGACAAGTGTCGTCTCGCGCTCTTGTATTAACGGAGCCAGCACAGTATCGAAGAATACACGCTGTTCGTTATCGATTGCCTCTGACGCCTCGTCTTCTCGAATCTTGCGCTCAAGTTCATCTCGATGCCTTTCAGGGTCATGACCAAAAACTACCAGTAAAGACGATTTCCACGCTGGTGATCGAATGAGCTGGCGAAGATCGGCAAACGCTTTAACGAAAGGCGTGTCGCTGCTCTCTTCATTGCCCAGGACGAGTCGAGGCGTCACAAAGAGCGTCTTCCCGGCTGAAACCAGACCCAATTCCGTTTGCGTCTGCTTCTCCACTTTTGGCGAAAGCTCGTCGGGGTCAAGGCTCATGTAGGCACGACGCCCACTAGCTCGGAATCTCACGTGGGGATGTTGAAGTTGGCCTTTGACTTGCATGATACCGGGGGCAACGAGGTCGCAAAATTTGAGATTGAGGTTTTCAATTAGCCTAGTCCATCAGACAAAAATAAAATAAAGAAAATGCTAGGTGTCGAAGTTTGCAAAAGCAACGGACTATGCAGGCAGGGCTGCCGATTTTAACATGGCCATAATAATAATGCTCATAACATTTCGTACATAATGAATGTGAACAAGCCTATCACATGTCATAATGTATGTTGGTAACCTTCAAAATGTCATAATGTATCCATCAGGTTTTTGTCGTCTCCTGACCAACCGTTAGTATTTGACAAACGCCCAGCAAACCTTGGAGTCTGTAGCTCTCATTCTCCATTTACACCCCACTCACACCTCCGCCATGGCCTTCGTTCCGCGCCCCGCCCGCCCAACCTTCACCTCTGCCCAAGTCACAGGGTTCTATTTCCAACCGTGCCGCGACGACAACGATGAGGTTATCCTCGAATACTTCCGGTGTCGTTGCGGCACGGTTCGAAAGCAAACCCGTCGCAACGGGCTGACCAACCTCATGCAGCACGTGAGACGTGAGCACCCCAACTTCGAGGGGGAAATGCTCGAGGCTACAACAGCCGAGACCGGGTCCCTGCTGAACTACGTTCGCAGGACCTCGCACACGCTGTACGGGTGGCTGCTTTGGACTATTATGAGCAACCTGCCCCTCTCGTTCTGCGAGAATCGCACAACGAGACGGTACGCTAATCACTCGTTTTTATATATCTATTTTAGGGGTGGTGACTAAAAGTGTGTTTTTTATTGTTGTAGTTAGCTTCACGACGCTGGACCCAATCTGCGTGGAGATCTTGCGGGCCACGGTGGAAGGGGTCGTGCTAGCAGTGGAGAGGTCTATTGTCTCTGAGATGCTGGACATCTTCGGTCTCATCCTTGATGGATGGACCCATTTGTCCGAGCACTACCTAGCTGTCTTCGCTTGCTACGAAGTGAACGGCAAGGTAAAGACCCCGCTGCTATGCATGGCCCCTCTCCTAAACGAGCCCGACGACGACCTTTCTGCCGTCGCTCACATGGAGCACATTCCTAGCTATCATGCTGCCGCGTGACTTTGGCAAGCAGCTGCAGCAGTGTGTCTTTATCGTACGGGATAATTGCAGCGTCAACCGACGTGTTGCTACGCTAGTTAACGTCCCGCTCGTGGGGCGTGCTTCACACCGACTGAACCTCGCGGTGCAACAGCAACTAGAAGATCACGAGGATGACCTTGCTGAAGTACAGACACTTATGATCAAGTTACGGACGCTGACTCAATCGGCTAAGCTGCGGTACGCTTTTCTCTATTTTGCAGCGCTTTATGCTATATATATTTTAATATTTGGGTCATTTACCCGCTAATTATTGATTAATTGTAAATTTTATGATTAAAACTGCCCTTCGCCCCGTAATTCGTCAAGAAACCCGGTGGAGTTCTACGTTCATGATGCTGCACCGATACTTTCAGCTGCTCGAGCACCTGGGCAAGGAGGATGACGATATTGCAGACTTGCTTCCTCTCCGGTCTGCAACCCGCCTGCGCGCTCTCCACCAAGAGTTGAAGGATGTGGAGTCAGTTTCGAAGGCTCTTCAAGGAGCCGATGTCGACCTGCTGGACGCTCGCGAATGGTTCGACGGACTAATTGCTGCCAAGCCCCAGTACTCATTCTATCTTGGTAAGTTAAGTATGTTTTAGGGCCGCGAGCTGACATCATCCACAGCCCAGACTTTGAGTCTGGCTGTGTTCGTGTGCTGCGAGGCAAGATCGCTCGTTTGACGCGGGCCGAGAAGGCAGCCCTGCGCCCGTTTGCTAACGGAGCTCCACCGGGTCCTCCAGCTGATGGCGAAGACGAGGGGTCCTTCGTGGAGCGCCCGAAGAAACGGTGCAAGCTTGCCGTCGAGGAGCAACAGTATGCTCTGCTCCGTAGTATTCCACCCACCTCGAACATGGTGGAGAGGTTCTTTAGCCTGGCCGGAGTCGCGTTTGGCCACGAGCGCAACAGCCTGCACCCAGTGACGCTCGAGCAGATCTTTTTCCTGCGCCAGAACTCAAGCTATTGGGATGTGCGCACCGTCGATAGCGTCAGACGCTAATCAAATTTAGCTTGACCATCGTTTGTGATTATGCCGTTATGTATGTGTTGCTGGTCGTACATCTCATTATTAGGTCGCTGTTCTTGCATGACATTATTTATCGTTAAGCATTTAACAACATCAATAAACATGCCATAATCGGCAGCCCTGTTGCCAGTACGGGGAAGCCTCCAATGATCGACGCTGGCACCATCCAAAAGCCGAACCTCATGCAGCAGCTGTCGGATCGGCTTCAGCCAGCTTTGCAGTACGTGAGCAACAACTACCCTTTTAACTGACTGAACCCGCGAAAGAGTAAGCAAGAATTCAAGGTGCACCGCGCCACAGCCTTCCTTCCGCAGGAGTGAGAAGCATCGTTGCTAGGAAAAGTACTTTTTTGGAGTACAATTACCAGCCTGCAGAGTGGTGTGCATTGTCGGCTGTATATCGTTCACTAAGATTTTGCTATGTGAAGAGTGACGTGCATTGTCGTCTACAATGATTGGCTGATCTGCAGAGTGATGTGCATTGCCGGCTACATCGTTCACTGGGATTTTGCTATGTCGAGAGTGATGTGCATTGTCGGCTACCGGACACCCGGATTTTCTGAAAGGCTCCTTTTGGCGCTCCTTTGCTCTGTGCCGTGCGATTGGCTGATCTCAAGAGTGATGGTATACGCCGGCTATATTGCTCACGGGGATTTTGCTGATCTAGAGACCGCAGATAAAAAAACAAAATCAAGCACTTTCATTTGTACCCAACTATCTTTACGGCAAGCAACAACGTGAAGGTTCCCTCGTCCACCGTGGTTTTGAAGACCATCGTGTTCTCTTTGTCTACGAACACGTGCACGTAGTCACTGAGAAGCGCAGTGGCCAGGCTCTGGATGGACTCCACGCGCACTGTGGTCGACAGGAACTCGCGATCGGGCAGCGAACTCGTGATCTTGAACAGCTCCGCCTTGGTGAACGTGTGATTCACGTCGATTGTCTTGGAGTTGCTGTCGTACGGGAAGGATAACGGCACGCCCGCGCGGCGCTCTACGGTGAAACCTTTGCTGGACTTGGAGGTGTCTCCGATGACCTTCTTGAAGTACTTGCTCGGTAGCGAGAACGACAGCGGGTAGGACGCGTATGGCAGCGAGCCGACGACGTTATCGTCCGCCGCGGTGGAGGATTCCAGGAGCGAAATGGTGTGGTACTCCTCTACGCCCTGGGCCTCGTCGTTCAGCACGATGTACAACTCCTTCATGTAGGAGTCCACTTTGGCGATGAAGTGCACGCTGTTGCTGCTCTTGTCGATCTTTTGGATGACCTTCTCCAGGTTCTTCTGGTCAACCACCATGATGATGTTGTGCTTGCAGTAGTACTGCGCCAGGCGCGCGCTGTCGACGTTCAGGTCGATAAAGTTCTGTTTGAGGTGGCCCGCGCCCGAGATGCGCACGCCGGACAGCCGGAACTCCATCTTCACGTCGCGCGTGCCTATGAGCTTGAAGAGCATAAAAATCTATTTTAGGTTGGTCGGCGTGTCGTAGACTATCTCCAGGGCGTGGTCGACCACTGCCGGCTCCGAGACGATCTCCTTGCGCGTGGAGGGGACCGGAGCAGGTTTGACGAACTTCGGTCGCCCTACGGGGCGCTTTACCGGCTGCGAACTCATTCATAAGAAGAATCACGAGTTATATTATTTTTTCTGTGCTGTCTGATCAGAAGTTCATGGACAGCAGCAGTGGAAGATGGTCGCTGCCTACGACCGCGTGCAGGATCGCGCAGTCGATCACGACGGGCAGCAGCCGCTCGGACACGAGTGCGTAGTCCAGCCTCCAGCCTTTGTTACGCGCGCGGGCCTGCGTGCGGTAGTTGAAGTACGTGAACTCCGCTTGGTCGGGGTGCAGCTTCCGCCACACGTCGGTCAGCCGCGCCTCGGCCAGTAACGCGCCGAAGTTCTCCCTCTTAGCACCGGTAAAGCCGGCCGCCCCCGCCAGCCGCGCGGGAGCATGGACGTCGACGCGCTCGTGAGCGACGTTCATATCGCCAAGCACTACAAGCGGCTTGCGCTGCTGTGCGAGGTCTGCGCACATAAGCCTGAACTGCGCGTCCCACGTTTCTGTGTGGAGCTTGAGCCGCTTCAGGTCCTCACCCGAGTTAGGCACGTATACGACCACCAGCGTGAACTGCTCGAACTCCAGGATGATGATGCGCCCTTCGCTGTCTTCGAAGGGCGGATTCACCCGCCATAGAGGCTTCTGCTTTGACAGCACACTCACACCCGAGTACCCAGCCTTCGTCGTCGAGTGCGCATAGAATGCATGTGGGAATGCTCTCGGCAACAGATCCGGCTTGAGTTGCCGCTCGCCGATCTTGGTCTCGTTAAGCACCACGATGTCGAAGTCGCAAAGGAACTTGGCGAATCCGAAATCTTTATCGGTAATAACAGTCTTCTTGGAGATGGCGCGTAGACCGTTGACATTCCACAGGAGAAACTTCATCATTGTTCATCCGCCTTTTCAGGATCTCGTTTCGCACAGCTGCATTCCTATATTGTTCGCTGGGATTTTACTATGTTGAGAGTGATGTGCTTTGTCGGCTACAATGATTGGCTGATCTGCAGAGTGATGTGCATTGTAGGACATGCGGCACGTCCTGTCACACTACAAACATCATGTGCGAGACGATGAGCCTGTTGTACGCGGAGCACCGAGAACTCTACAAACGAAAATACGGCTCCGGCACGTTATAAAATGTTAATTATACAAACAGGTTAATATGTTATGCGCTACATACGGTTGATACAGGAAGTCCAAAACTGACGATTCAACCCTAGCTAAGTTCATTTTCTAGCTGCACAGGCGGCATCGACAGCTTATGAGGGTGCTTTCGCAGCGACCAATTAGTGCAGATGTCGCCACGTTTGGTGAATTTGCCAAAACAGCCTAGATTACTACTATACTATTGAAAGTTTGGAAGGTAGATTTCGGCTAGCTCCACTGATGTCGAGTTTCCCTGTTGCTCTGTGGCTGCGTTGGGTGGCAACGATAGCAAAACCACCGTCAACCTTATGAACACTACATGTAGCCGCAATATGCTAAGCAGGTACCAATTTATAACTATTCTGGGATGCTTGATACGCGTATGTGAGGCTGTAGCAAAATGTATCGGGTGTACACTTTTGCCAATCCTAGTTCGCGATAGTATAAACCAAATTGGATTGTCCCGTAATCAGGAATTTTATTTTTTCCAAGAAACGAAAAAGAAAAAAACCCAGTGCAGACCAGTGCGGATTTAGTCCACAGCTAACATCTCGTAGGCTACCATTAGTAACTCATGGGCTCCCTTCGAATGGCGGTAAATAGCGATAACACACAGTGACGAGGCGTCTTAATCACCCATACGAAGGTCAATGCGGGGCATAGAGTGTTCTGCCGCCAATTTGGGTGCAGCTCCGCAGCTCCGTCTTCTTACCATACTGCGCGTTCAGCGTACGGCACGGTAGGCATCTCGCCGTGCCCCGCTGCTCCTGTCATGGACTTGCGTATCAAGGCACCGGGCATAGTTAGTTTACTGTAGTGCATGCTTACAGTTCATGTAGTGTACAGTGAACGATAAGCATGGTTTACATCTTTCCACATCATATACCTCATTACGCAGTTTATTGGTCTTGCAGCGTACCAACCTCAATGACAAAGCCGAACAGTAGCAGCTCACGCGTCTGTATAAGTATGCGCTGACGGCTGTCCTTCACGTACACGCCTAGCGCCTCCTCCATTTAGCCACACAAGCCCCCTCTTCTTGACGTCGACCGACACACGCTGGACGTTTTGGCGGATCTTAGTCTCGTCCACGCGGTCTTTCAGCCCCCCCCCCCTCCACCATCATGCGGTCAGCCCTCGTAACACCTTGGGCGTGTCTCGATGGGGGCAAGTCTGTGTGTTCTTGGCCATGCTTCTGAGGTTGACAATGCGCGCTGCCCACTGTACTACACTAAATCCACATTGCTTGAACTACAAAATTCGTAATTTGATTTCTGAAATTTGAATGTTACTTCGGTTACTTCACTCTATTTAGGTTTACACTATCGCGAACTAGGACTGGCAAAGGTGTAGTGTACTTTTCAGAGTGCCAAAGATGTAACGGGCTAAAATGCTCGTTACTAGCTTGCACTCGCAGCAGGGAAGTGATAGGCAAATTAAACTCTGATCATTAGGAAGGTGGCGTCGTCGGAGCACCGAGCCGCCACAGCCAACTATCTACGAATGTTTCTGATTGGTCACGGCCCGATCAGTGGGGACCGTGACCTGGGAGGGGCATACAACAGCCCGTCACCCCCCCCCCCCCTACCCAAGATAGATGCAACAACTATAAACTAAAAGCTAAGAACGAAACTAGAGAACGGGCGACGGGGCTTGAGACACCAGTCGAGAACTTGCGGGGCGCAGAACAGCATGGACGCGGGCAGAGCTCCCGCGTCGGGGTTGGACGGAAGCAACAGGTACGCCGACACCCTCGAGCGGTACCGCCTCTATGACTGCAGCGGCGTCATCAGGCCGTTGAGCGACGGAGAGATCAGAAGCTGGTTCGAGCGCTGGTGTGGCACGCACCGTGACCCAGAACTCCCTCAACCAGGCGTGGGCATCGTTCGTGGACTGCTGGAGCGAGGAGACGGGCGCTGCGTTTCGGGAGACGATCGTGGCGCGAGGAGCCACCCATGCTCGCAAGTCGGTGGGGCACTGTCAGCGAGGATCTGCAAGCTCTCGTGGAGCTCAGACCGAACTTGTTGTTATGTCCATTTCTTGAAGGGTTGTTGATACCGTCGCGGGTACGATTTTCCGCGACAATATGAATCGGAGTGGAAACGATTTATCGTCGAGCATCCGCTGTCAGAACCGAGCAAGAGTGGATCGGCTGGTACCGTCGCCGTCGCTACGAGGCTAAGCGTGGATCGCTGCCGCGCCCGAGGCAAGAGTCGTCTCGTACGCCACCACCAAGTTCGGACCGAGGTTCCCAACATCATCGGGTCCAGCCATACTACCGGAGCTTCGGAATACAGCCGTCGCGGTGTAGAGCGCCGCGGCCGAGATGGTGACGGGTCGCCTGCGGCCGCGCAGGGCGGGCGCGGTGGTCATCGCTTCCACGATATGACGGACATTCCCCGCACTATCAACGAGGGGCACCGGGCCGTCATGCTAAAACGGAGAAGCGTGGTCGCTGGGAGGACGCTGTGATCGCGCAGCGCCTCGATCGGATGCCTCGCCGCTTGGATCAGCTGGAGCAGGACAATCACGAGCTCCGCCGTCGCGTTCGCTATCTGGAGGAGTCACGCGACGCACCGCCGCAGGATGAACACTAGCAGCATCAGCGTCGCTGGGGATAGTCGCGGGTCGGTAGCGGCGCAGTTTGCCGACGTAAAAGGTGGGATGAAGGCGCAGTGCGGTAGGAAGTCGGAGCGTGTGGGCGTCACCTAAAATCATTAATATCTTGAACGGTCCAATGAAACGTGGCACAAACTTGTTGCGCCCAAATTCGTCACAGAAGTGGGTTTAATACCGTCGGTTGATATCAAAACACGGTCACCCACGTCAAACTTGTCGATGTTCCTGCGTCCTCGACGGTTGGCGTTTTCCTTCTGTTGATCACAGCCGCAGCGATCGCGTCGCGGACGTAACGGGCCACGGTCTCACGCCGTTGTACGAAGTTAAGGACGGTTGCAGCATCTGATGGCTGTGGCACTGGACGCGGAGCGAGGTTAGCAGGTGGTGGGTCGCCTGAAGTCGGAGCGTCGGCGGTCACATCAAATCCAAGCGCCCGACACTGCCTCGGGTTAATTAGCGTCCTCGACATCCTATCGGCCAGGTCCTGTGAGGCATCAGACGTCGCTCTCGTGGCAGATCGTCGTCCCTGGCAGCTCGCGCGGGTGCCAACAGCGTTCAAGAAGCTAGAGTGGATCTGGCCTCTTGTCGCGGGATCGTCGTCAGCGGCTTCAGCAGCGGATGCGGGTCCTTCCGCGTCGTCGTCATTGGCATCTCGAGATGGAGGTAGCGCTCCAACCCAAGGAGCGCCGGAACACGAAGATGGCGACCGAGGTTAACGAAGAATAGCGTCAAACCAGTTGACGCGTGAACAGCATTGTTGGTCGCGAGCTCCATCATTGGCAGAAATGAACTCCATGATTTGAACGACGTGGCGAAGCTCCTCAACACATCTTCAAATAATCGGTTAGCGCGTTCAGTCTGACCCTCTGTCTCTGAATGTGACGCGGTGGACATCACTAACCGCGTCCCGACAAGCTTGAAACGCTCGGTCCAGAATGCGGCAGTAAATTGTGGATCTCGGTCAGATACGATCGAGGTCGGAAGACCGTGGTGCCGATAAACAGTGTCAAGGAAGAGTGCCGCGGACTGGGCTGCGGTGATTGAGGCAGCGACCGGAGCAAGATGTACCATCGTGCTAAATCTGTCGACGAAATCGTGGATGCCAGTGCGTCCTTGCACTTCGCGAGGCATGCCGAAGACGAAGTCCATACTCACTGAAGTCCACACGTCTCGTGCAACAGGTAGCGGTCGAAGCGGAGCTTGTCTCAACGGAGCCGGTTTTACGCGATGGCACGCTTCACAAGAGCGTACCCACTTCCGCACCTATTTGTACATGTGCGGCCAGTAGAAGTTCCGAGAGACTGTCGCGAAGGTCTTCTCGTGACCGAGGTGTCCGGCACTGGGAGTACCGTGGAACTCATGAATTATTCGAGCGCGAAGATCATCGTCCAGCGGGACAACGATATGTAGACCGTCGACGCGGTCGACTTGGTACGTCAGCAGATCACCATCCAGGGGGTATCGGTCAATACCCGAGAATGGCTTCGTTGGGACAACCGGCGCCGCGCTGAGTCCGACGGTGCCTTCAAGTACGTGATCATCTCGGAGCACGCTGCATCACGTTCGTACGCGGCGGCTATCGCATCTCGAAGTGGACTGGTCGCGGTGATCTCGACTGCAGCGACTTCTTCCGCGACGCTTACTGCACACCCGGCATCATCCTCTTCGTCGCCAACGGCATGGTGGTCCCACTGCGTGCGGGGTTCGTAGACCGGACGGCGTGAGAGCGCGTCGGCGAGGATGTTGGGCTTGCCTGGCTTGTAGTGCTCGACGGAGGTGTACTCGGAGAAAAGCGGCAGTCAGCGCGCCATGCGTTGGGACAGATGAAGTCTCTACGTCGCTGTCCGCAGCAACCTATGATCAGTGTAAACAACGAAAGTTTGTTCACCCAAGGGGTGCACACGGAACTTGATGAGCGCGTAGCGCATGGCCAAGAGCTCTCTGTCGTGGACGGGGTACTTTCGCTCCGCCGGCTTCAGCTGACGCGACTGGTAGCTCACGGTGCGCTCGCGTCCCTCGTCGTCGAACTGCATCAATGCACAGCCAATGGCAAAGTCACTCGCGTCACAGACCATGTGGAATGGTTTCGAGTGATCCGTCAGCATCAAGATGGGCGCGGTGGATAAGCTTGTCTTCACCGCGACGAAAGCAGCCTGATATTCTGAGTGCCACGACCACGTGGCGTCTGCCTTGAGTAGCTGCGACAACGGGCGAACAGTCGATGCGAAGTTCTTCGAGTAGTTGTGGAGATACGTCGCGAGTCCCAGCCATTGTCGGAGTTGCTTTTGACCCTGGGGCGCGGACCAAGCGCAGATGGCCTCGATCTTCTCCGGGTCAGCACAGACGCCTTCCTTGCTGACATAGCTTCCAAGTACTGGGATTTCGGGAGCACAGAAGATCCACTTCTTCAATTGGCGTACAACTTGTTCTCTCGCATCACTTGGAACACCTGCCGCAGGTGTTGGAGATGAACCACCACATCCGTCATGCTGCCCTCGGCACGACTGTGAACGAAGATGTCGTCGAAGTAGCTTGGCACGAAGCATCGGAATGGACGGAGAAGGTTGGATACCATCCTGTTGAAGGTGTGGTCATTCTTCAGCCCCTGCGGCATCACAAGCCATTCCCAGAGCATCCCACTAGACGTGCTGACAGCAGTCAGCGGCACGTCGTTGTCACGCATCAGGATCTAATAGAACCCATTCATCAAATCAATCGCGCTGTACTGTGTACTGCCGGACATGGTATCCAACACTATGTCCTTCCGTGGAATCGGTGTTTGCGCCGGGATCGTGGAGTCATTGAGCTTGTTGAAGGCCATCCACCCGTAGCCTACTTCACGCAGAATGTTGGGCTATAGCGCGGGGATACACTCTCATGGACGTGTCCCGCTTGGCGGCGGCCCTCGAAAAAAGCGTCAATGGCTTCTGCCTGGTCGCGTGGAAGCGGTCACTGTCGTGTGACGCAGTATTTGGCACCGGGCGTGTGGTCGATCTCATGCCGAACTCCATGATCGGGGGGGCAGTAAGGCGGGAACCTTCTCCGGGAAGATCTGGATAAACTCGCGTGCGAGTGGGGCGCCTGGGTTACCGGACGCTTCGAGCGCCGGCAGCGATTGATCGTCGTACCGAGCTTCACGGGCTGTCTTCAGTTCGGCTTGTTTCGGACGTGTCCGAGTATCCGACGCTGAAGTAGCAGCGTCTACCTCGACCGCTGCCACGGTGTCATCGACTTCCGGTACGATCATGCAGACTTGCTCGATCCCTC
Source organism: Phytophthora idaei (assembly GCA_016880985.1). Classification (NCBI taxonomy): domain Eukaryota; phylum Oomycota; class Peronosporomycetes; order Peronosporales; family Peronosporaceae; genus Phytophthora; species Phytophthora idaei. The sequence goes on from QOKR01000772.1 coordinate 18,047, forward strand.
TGCGCTTCAAGTCGCGGAGGAAGTGTTTCCACGAGAGGCCAGGAAGCTGCGTGATTGACGCAGCGTCGCGCGGAGGACGTGCGACTTCGACTTCTCGTACACGCGCGACGTTGTCGTCGCCGTCCTCCACCAAGACAAAGATCACTTCGGTCTCAATTGTCGTTAAACACTCGGATGGTGTGCGAGGTCGACACGGCTTTTGTCGACCACGACGACGAACCGGACGCGGAGCACTCTCTGTGGTAGACCATGAGAAACCACGCTCGATCGTGTTTGCAGACTCGCGACACCGATTGGTAGGATCGGCGTCTGGATACGGGATACTTGACTCGACCGCATCAATTTCTTCAGGGAGCTCCCGCTCGACCACCCGCGGTAGCTCATCCTCGACCGTTTGTGGGAGAACACGCTCAACCCTGGTGTCATCTTCGTTTTCTGGGAGCTCCAGCTCGACCACAATGCAAAACCGCTTGTGGGAGGCCATGCTCAACCACTTCATTTCGTGCGAGTCACTGCTCGTCGGGACGTGGGAACCCATGCTCGACCACATCTAAGGTGTCCTGAGGCTCCAGCTCAGGACCGGCACAAGTTGCGCGCTCACACGCTGCACATGAAGGGCCATTGCTCTTTTTGGAAACAGCAGTGGTCATGGAGCCGAGGTCCATGACTGCAACATGTGGCCAATGGTTGGGCGTTCCGCTTAGGAACGCCAACACAGCGTTCACGTCGGTGTCACGTGGACGGACAGCTCCGGTCAATCAGTCGATGTGGGGCTGGTGACGAGCGAGCCACGGGATACCAAAGACACAGTCGAAGGAACCGCTCAGCTCGATCACCAGAAACTCTGGCAGGACTGCCCTGACGTCGTTGACGTTTGTGATCGGGCACATCTGTTACCAATGCGCCACCACGGCGTGCGGCGGCGTCACCAGACGCCGATTACTTCCCGCCGCTAGAGCAGGGCGACGACAGGTCGGCAGCTGAGCTCAAGCACTGACCAGTGGCTGGAGCAGCCGGTTCATGAACATGAGCAGCGGTGTTCGCAGTGGGAGCAGGACGCGGAGGAGGCTCATGGTGTTGAGGACAGGGTCCCGGGATCTGACGCCTTGCTTTTCATTTGGCGAAGTCCAAGCGCAAGCGTCACCCCATACGAATGTCAGTTTCAGAGAAACTGGCTTGAAGAGCATCGTAGGAGGGGGCCCGTCGAGCTCTCTCCATCCAATTCTGGAATTGTGCTTCATAAGGAGTGGTGGCCTCACCACGCCGGATGAATACCGGTACGGTCTGCATGGCGGGAGCCGGTTGTTGGTTGAGCTGCTGCTGCAAGCGCTCCCGATACTCCCGAGGAGTTGTGACTTGCTGAGCCAAGAAGCGCTCGCAGAGCGTGCGCCATTGCACTTGCTGATCAGCCGTAGCGGCCGCTGGAGCACACACGTCGATGTCCAAAAGCTGCTGCGCAGCACAACGCGCTGTATACGCAGGATTCAGAGGCTGGAAGCCATAGTCACGCCGCGACGGAGCAGTGATTGGCCGGGCCACGGGACGGTAGGACCGCTGTGAGCTTGGCTCCGTGGGCATTTGGCGGTTTTGAGTCTCGTCCAAGTCATTCGTAATGACATTTGGATCGCGTTGATTTTCCTCGTAACGAGAGGACAGCGGAGGTGCATCACGCAGGTGTATCACGGAGCGCCCGCGGCGGCGGCGACCTTATCGTTGTGCCGTACGACCTAGTGGAGGCAACCCCAGACGACACGCCACTGGTGTATGACATATCATAGAAATGCGTTTCGCTGGCCACTAACCCCTCGTACCCTTTCGGGTTCTTCGAACAAATATCGTTCTCTCTTGCGGAGCCCGAGGCTCGGACAAGTCTGGAGCCTTGCTCTCAGCAGCTTGACGGCTCATTGAGCGCGTGTCGTGGCGACGACGGTGCCCAAGGTGGCAGCCATCCACAGAGAGCCTTGACACTGATGCCGTGTGAGGCCTTGGGACGCCGTGTGGTGGAGCGTTGTCACGAGGTGACCGAAGCGCTTGGTCTGCCGATCGCGGAGGAGGGTTTCGGCCGTGGGCCTGTTGCGGGGTGTTGGACATCAAAGATGCGGAATCGGCAATAGGCTCGCAAATCTGAAGTTCTGAGGAACTGTGTTGTGAGGTGAAGTGACCTCCAACGCCTTGACAAGACGGACCTCGCTGAGGAAAGTTCGTGAACTGGTAAGTTCACATCTTAGTGGGTAAGAGTGTACCAAGGTTGCTCGAGCTGGTGGTTACACCAGGTGTGTGGGACACACAATGGGTACACAGTACCCGGAGAGTTAATAAACTCTCAGTAAATGGGCTGAAAGCCACACATTATACATTTGATTAGGTTTGACTATGCTAGATAGTCAAAGACATAGATTTACACCATAGGCGGCTTGGCCGCAGCAAAGAAAAAATAAAACACTTCTGGTTTTTTAAGCGAAGAGTTCTTACGGTTATTAATAACTCTTCAGCCCTCGTTACTGGGCTGTTTAAGGATCATTGTTAAGGAACTTAGTATTCGTGACTTTTTGTGTAACGGGGTTACACGCAAGTGGCTACACGTAGCCACTTGGTTACATGGAGGGTTCTCGAACGTTGGTGTGAGGCACACCAATGGTTACACTTTGCAGACTACTGGTCTGTATGCATTTCGGCCTCTTATTGGTAGATAAACATTTCTTTCTTCCGATTAGAATAACAGGGTTCTGACAGCCATTAGATGGCAGAATACCTTTCATATAGGATAGCAGTTTTAGGAGGAAACCCAGTCCAGACATAAATCATAAATAACAGTTCTCATTTTAACCCAAAACGGCTTTTAGCATTTCTTATTTTAGTAAATCTATACTTTCGGACGAAAGTATAGTTAACCTAAGTTCAAGCAAACTACGCTTCCTCGTACACGTGCGCTAACGTGTAAGCCGAAGTAGTGGGCACAGAGTTGGCCCATTACACCTGGTAGCACTTTGTAGTCCGTCCAACGACCGACTACCTGACTTGTTCGTATTCCATACGAACAAGGGGCCGAGAACCAACCCATGGACGGTAATCCGTCCATGCGTGGTCCGAGCGAGTCTGCAACGCACATTGCGCGTGCAGACTGCCCCCACCTGTCGGATCCAGAGTGGGAAGCTCTCCGAAGACTGGCAACAGTCATTGGGGAGGCGTCCGTAGCAATGATGCTACAGACGTTGTCACCGACAGAGCAACACGGTGTTGCTCTGGGCTTCATTGTCAAGGAGCAGCGAGATGTTGCTGCCGCTACGACTACGACGGCGTCGTCCGGGACGACATCGCGCGTGCACTCATTAAAACTGCACGTGAGCAACTATGTGGGAAAAGAGGGGGAACCTCTTCTCCGATGGCTTGTCGAGGTCGACACTGCCATTGCAGCTCGACGCAGCTTCGACGATCCGTCGAAGGTTGCGTTCGCCATGTCATGTCTTGGCGGACGAGCGAGGAGCTGGGCGTATGGACGCCGGCTCACGGACGCTACGTGCTTCGGTACGTACGCGGAGTTCAAGGAGGAGCTCAGACAAGCGTTTGAGCCTCCTAAGAACGAGTTCCTCGACCTGCAGCAAGGTAAGCATGACGTTCATGCTTACGCCCAACGTGCGCAATACTTGGTCTCAAACATCGTGACCAACCCGATGGACGAGGCGACCAAGGTCGTCACGTTCATGAAGGGCCTGAGGGATGGACCCGTCAAGATCTACCTCTTCCGAGAGTACCCAAGTACTCTCGAAGCTGTGATCACCCTTGCCATGCAAGAGGAATTTAGCCTGCGGTAGGCTAAATTGCACGTGAACGTGCCGAGGATGGCACGTCCGGTGATGAGAACGGGTGGTACGGAACCTATGGACCTCTCGAACGCTATGGCTGCTGGTCACCAGCAGCGGAACAACAGTAGCGTGCGGTGTTTCCAATGCGGATACACCGGACACTATGCGCGTGAGTGCACAGCGGCTGTGCACAAGGCCGGGGACCGACGTGGCGATGCCGGGCATCGCCGCGATCAATAAAAAAACGCGCGGAACCAGTAGGCGCGGGGCGCCCTACTGGCAGTGCAGTCACGCGTGTCTACAACGGACACGCGACACTGAAGACTGCAGCCCCCAGTGAGACAGCCTCTCACAGCAAGAAGAAAGATGACAAGCCAAATTTTGTCATCCTGCAAGTAAGGTTGAAGAGAGAGGGCTCTCTTCGTGCGCTGGTAGACTCGGGTGCGTCGAACAACTTTGTTCGACAGCAAAGCCTACCGAAGCTGAACTTCGATGATGTAGACACACCTCGAAGTGTGTTGGAAGTGCGATTGGCAACGGGTGCCACCGTGAGGACTGAGAAGCGCGTCGTACGCGTGCGCTTCTCGTACAAACACCGGGTGTTTGTGGAGAACCTTATCGTCTTAGACTTAGACGATAAGTTTGACTTGGTGTTGGGCATGCCGTGGCTTGCACGGCATGATCCAGTGGTCAACTGGGAGAAGCGTACGGTTGTACGCTTCGGACGCAACGCGACAGAGAGCGATGGCCCTGTCAGTGTCGCGCATGCACCGCAAGGTGCATCCGATCACGCCGTTGAGGCAGCACCGTGTGTTGCAGCCTCCGGTGCCCACACACAAGTCACAACAACTGAGGCAGTCGTTGAGTCTGTCTCAAATCAGACATCAAATTTGAGGTGCGTTCCTACTTCAATGCGCGTATCAACTCTGGGAGTTGATCGATTAAGTATGGAAGAGACTTCAGCTACAAGCAGTAGCTGTAAAGTCGGCGTGTCAGCTCCGGGAGTTGACACGGCCGTGATTTGTTCGAAAATCACGGAAGGCTCCGCCGCAAGGCGTCGAGGCGTCAAGAGCGCATCAACTCCGGGAGTTGATGACGCGGCAAGCAGTGTTGGCGGTTGCAAACGCCCAACACCGGGAAAGCTTGCGTGCTCACGCGCAGCCGGGCTGCACGAAGAAACGATATGCAATCAAGCCGGGCTTGATTGTGTGCGTCCGCGGCAAGAATCCGCCGACGGTTACGACAACGGAAACCCGTCCAAGGCCGGGCCTGGACGAGGAACAAGTGGAGCCGGGCTCCGCAGAAAGAAACGACAGCGCAAGCAACACAAGCTGCGCAAGTCTCGGTCCGGGACCGAGACGCTACAAGAGATGTCTGCCGGGCAGACATCGGACATGACGTCGAGTGTCGAGACGTTGAACGCCTTGACACGGACCCGTACTGGTCTCC
>QOKR01000773.1:0-23252 GCA_016880985.1 Phytophthora idaei
AGAAGGCCGGCCTAAAATCTAACCAGCCATCTATCCTACAGTTTTTTAGCTCGGCGAAGAAGTAGGCGAAGAAAGACACCATGAACTGCAGTTCACTTTAGCTAGTACATACAATTTCAATACATCTGTTGATTCAATACCGGTACGTGATGAGAGCACCGGGGTCCCGCCATCCTTTTCACTTGATGCCGGTCCTGCGTCACGTTGTACCCTCGATGCGAGTTTGAATATCATCCGAGCCGACCGGCGCTTGAGGGCGACGATAGGTGATGGCAACTACGACTCTGAAGACCGAGGTTTCCCCGGCATTACGAAGATAAAAGATCTTGGAACGAAGAAACTACAGAACCTCGCTGAGTCCACAATGACCAAGTTGATGTCCAACAATCAACCTACCACTAACAAACGCTTCAAGCAGCTCATAACTGGTCAAGTGGGGTCAAATGTACTCAAAAACAAACAGTTTGATGACTGGGCCAGCTCTGTAACCAAAGCTTACAAGAAAAACCAGGAAGCAGCGGACACAGCGATACCCACGACGTTGACGGCTCACTATGGTGAAAAACCTCTTGTCAGCATGCTAGCTGCCGCAGGTGGTACCAAATCGACGGTCACTAGGCTGGAAAACGCACAGCTCAACAAGTGGAAGGAGGAGGGGGAAAAAGCGGACGACATTTACAGACTTTTACAGATTAATGAAGAAGGCCGTAATCTGTTGAAAAGCCCCAAGTTGCAGATGTGGATGAACTACATGTCCAAGCTGGACAAGGATCCATACGACTTTCTGCTATTCAAAGTAAAAGCCAACTATGACGACGCTGGACTAGCGAAATGCTTGTTTTGGCCAAGAACGACCCTGGAACGAAAGCGATTGCCGAGAAATTGGAGACGTTGCAGCTTTGAGAAATGGATAAAAAATGACAAAACAATGATCGACGCCTTCCAGCTCCTAAAATTGAACGAAGAAGGCACTACACTTCTCAAAAGCCCAGTGTTGACTACTTGGGTCTCTTACGTTGAAATGTTGAAGAAGGATCCATATGAACTGCTCTTCTTGGCGATCAAGAAGACAGGCTTCGACGAAGTAACCTTGGCGAAGAAGATTGGTGCAGCGAAGCAAGACATCCACACTGGGTCCATCGCCGCGAAAATGGAGGACCTACAATTCCAGAAATGGTCGAAGGATGGGAAAAGCAGCGAAGATCTCTTCAAATTTCTCGGACTCAACAAAGAAGGAGACGAGTTGTTTGATAGTCCAGCGTGGAGCATTTGGGCCTCTTATCTGAACAGGCAGGAATTGAACCCCGAGCTAGCAATATTCTCGATACTGAGGACACGATTTGGTGATGAAGGTTTGACGAAAATGGTTGCGAGAGCGAAGGAGGTGGAGGGTCGCAGAAAAGTTGCAATTGGAAATTTGGCGAGTGAGTGGACAAACCTCAGATGAGATTTTCAATCTTCTCAAATTAAACAAGAAAGGCGACAAGATTTTGGAGAGCCCGGCATTGAGCACATGGGTAGCTTATATGCAAAGGTTTAACCAGGATGGTTCAAATAAATTCGTGCATATCACGCAGCTGAAGAAACGTTATGGAGTTGAGGATCTCGCACGGATGCTAGTTAGCTCGAAATCGCGACATTATGCAAGCAAACCTGGAATTATCGATGACTTACAAGAGTGGCAATTCAAGAAATGGATGGTTCAAATGAAAGACCCCCGTGCAGTCAACGCAATGTTCCCTTTTGAAGATCTGGCCAGCTTGCAAGTGAAATTTGAGTCCAAAAGGTTCTACAAGGAAAATGTTGACACACTGATCATTTAGACAGGTTGTAGTGATTTCTAGTTGAGGCAGGTCAAGGTTCTTCAAACCTTCATTTGATTTTGGCATTGGCCAGCTGGCTGTAATTGATTCTTAATACTTTTAAGGACATTTGTCATGCCACCGGGCGAGTACGTGTAGTTATGTACGAGTCGAAGAAAAGTACTTTGTTGATTCTCGACAAAATGGTAGTTTCAAGAGGAACGGTATATGATACAGGTATTCTTCAAAGTATATTGTACAGTACTGTGCCGCAAGTGTCAGTAATAGTAGACTTACCAAACAGCACCGTAACCATGATCGACACCGCCATTATCGAGCTGTGCAAGGTTGAAGCAAGACTTAAGACGAAAATTATTTATTGCTCCGCTTTTTCAGAAAAGAACGTCGAGCAATAATTAATTTTCGTCGAGCTCCTGGATCGCTTGATACATGTGGAAGATCATCTCGAAATGGACATTGCAGCGGAGGATAATGCATCAGTTCTTCTCGCTGCTTTTGCAGCAGTATACAACCCGTACGCAGCCGTGGAACGTCGGTGTGAAATAAGCAGTTGCCAAGCCTGTGTGCAGTACCGGTATACGCCAATTTGTTATTAACAACCACCTGCTGATGGTGGCAGCCTCGTATCAGTGCTCTTCCACTGCTCTCTCTTAATGATGCAACTTTCCTTGCCGATCCCGGTACATGACAATGGCAACGCTGGCGCATATATACACCCGCAAGCAAAACACGGAGAGATGTCTGAATGTACCGTGCGAAGCTGCTTGCAGTATCTGCCCATATTCAATCTGTATACTGCGATAATTTTGTGGACCTCGCCATACGTCGAAGAAATATTCAAGGGGTGGCATATGCGATGCGATATTGGTCCCGATTGAGGTGGAATCGTGTAGTACTCGCTGTTAAAACCTTACATTGTCACTGAAAGTTTTTCGTCGCATCCGATAAAAAAAGGACAAAACAAATGAGCTCGAAAAACAACTGCGGTCAACTTGTGTGGTCCACATATTAAAATTTAGTGATTCGCTCTCCCGGTTAAGTTACGAAAGTAGCATCATGGACGCGGGCCGAGAGCTCTTTATCCAGGAGCTTGTGGCGGCGCTGCAGGAGAACACGGCGCTGGTCGGTGGCGTCTCCTCTCTCTCCCCACCTTTGCCGTCGTCTGCTGCTGCTGCTGATGGCGGTTCCAGCTCTGACAGCTCCACAGAAGGCGAGAAATCGCCCCAGGAGTACACTGGCCTCTTCCTTTCTGGGTCTTTCTCGAGCCCCAGTGGAGATAACGAGCGCTTGGCGCGAGATGCGTACTTGCAATTGCAATTCGACTTTCCGCAGCTTCAAGGTGCGTCGATTGAGGCATTGGCGGGGCTCTACAGACGCGTATCAGCTGAGAAATCAACGCAGCATGTGGCTGCCGGGATCCCTATTACTGCCGCTTTACTGGACGGCGTAGCATTCCTGAACGACCAGAGCCCGTCCTATGGCTCTAGCGGAGTGCAGAGATCTCGCAGCTCGGAGGGCAGTGGGCTATTGTCAGCGTCGCTGTTGTTGCTCGTCTTCCGCTTGTGTTTGGAAACCCCAGAAGAACCAAGAGTGGATAAGCTGCTGTCATCACTGGTGGTCAAGTCACCGCAACAACAGAAGAGAAAAGACGAAGTATCTAGTGAGGATTTAGTATTGGAGAAGAAGGAGGACGAGCTGTTGGAGAAGTATGCGGCCGAGGAAGACCCAGACGATCTGAGTAAAGTGTACGAGGGACACTTGCGGGGGCCTCGCGCTCATCACATCCCCATGTGGAGCCATCAGGCGTCAGCTCTGTCGAGCGCTTCGAAGATCGAGAAACTCCGATATCTCGCCTCTTGCACATTCTCGTCGTCTTTTGAGAGTGTGTCCATGGAGAAATGGGACCAGTGGCGTCTGGACGACGAACTTGTTGCCATCATGCGGCTGCTGGCCGCTCAACCACCTGAAAACATCGACGAGATGGATGAAAGAGGAGAAGATAAGAGGAATGCAGCGCCAGTCTCACTCTATGGCCCTCGTGGTGAGTGGAGCAGATACTTGTTCGTGCTGCGAGACCGTGTTTTGCGCTTACCTGGCTCCAGTCGCAGTGCCTTATGGCGACTGAAAGAGCTGATAGAATTCCTCCAGAGACACGAAACAGTTGCCACTGCAGCGAAACAGCCACATCTCGGCATCCAGCCGCAGCATCTCGTCTATCGTGTGCTGGCTGAGCTCGCAATTTCTCGAGAATTCCATCAGGGCGGGGCTCAGCGTGCACAGCAAGGGTTATCAGTGGTTATTCAAGAACTATTGCCATTCATCACGCAGGAGATCCACCAGCTCGTATCGGTATCAAGCAGTACTTCACGTCATAAAAAGATTGTCACTCTAGAGTCCCCCGAGGCTGCGGATGATGACGAGCTTGCTCTTGTGTTTCTACAGCTGCTGCACTTCATGCTCTTTGCATCACCCAACGCACGTACGACCACTGAGAATCTCCACGAGAGCGGCGTGCTGCGAACTCTGCTCATGCTTCTACCGCCAACACCTGCTAGTGGCGCTGGCAAGACACAGCAAGCCCAGTATCTGGAGAAACGCTGGTTCCCGGCACTGCTTCGCCTTCTGGGCGAGTGTGCGCTGTGGCATGCTGGCTTTGCTACGTACATTTCTCGTGTCCCGAAGTTCGTCACGCTACTCCCAATAGTACGAGAGCAATTCGTGGCCGAAGAACTTCTTCTTGCGCTTGCATTTCACCAGCATCAAGTGAACATTTCGGCAAAAATGGACATTTGGGGGACATTTGTATCGGAGTCTTTGTTCCCGCAACACTGCGAGTCGTATCTTGATGCGATGAGGAAGGTAAGCAAGGAAAAGGATTGAGTGAGTGGATGTATCCTAATGTCGCTGATGTCATTCGCGTATAGCTCCAGGACGCTGTGTTTCTACTGGACTGCCTGGAGAAGGTGCTGGTAGCTTTAAGGCCTGCAATGCAGACGGAACTGCAGCGCAGTCTGCAGCATATCTACGCTGGTTTCTCCCGGCCATTCGAGTATCCAACATTTGCTGCTGCGGAGGCCGCTCGACAGCAGCAGCAATTCGAGCTGAGTGATGCTGCCACAAAGGATGGAGATGAGAAGAAGGAGAAGAAGGAGGAAAACCGCGGCCAGGCCGAGGCGCTGCAGTTTACGGCGCTGCGGAATAAACTGCGACAGAGTGTGAAGTCGCTGCTGGCTGCGCTGTCGTCGGGCTCTGCCATCGGCGGCCGCGCGTCATCCAAGTTAGACTAATTAGAGCAATAGACAAAGATGGCTACAGTTTTGATAACTCGAAAATCCGCAAAACAAGTCCAAAATCTATTTCGATTGTGATCCAATGAGAATTCACGGCTACGCCGATTTCAGTAGTCGAGCTGCCCTCTTCAACAATTGCGCTAATGGCCTATGAGCATCATGAGAGCACGGCACCTCAGGTGTGCTACAGTGTACTGAATATTGAGACCCTGGCTCTACGGCAAGACCAACGACCATAATGGTCACCATTGCCTTAGGCAACCACCACACACGCTTTGGCACCGCCACTGTCGAGTTTTTTTAAAACTCGACATTGAGCGCGAGATTCACATTGCGCTCACCGTCGCACAAACTTGACGGATGGCCAAAATGTGCGATGACGGAGCTTCGGTCGGATTCCTTGCCTGCCTTCGTGGGTGCCTGCCTCACTGGGAACTGAAGATGAGCGAGCTGACTCGCATCAAGGCTTGCCTTCGTATGTTCAACGCGTCGGTGGAGGACGTGAGGATTGACGGTACAGTACAGTACGAAGTAAATTGTACTTCGCAGTATTTCCCCATTAAATTACTGCGCCACTCGGGGCTGGAGCTTCCTATCCGACTAGCCATTGCCTCTACAAACCCATACATACTACAAAGCTAGCTCGTTAAAGCGCTGCCCGATGACCTGGATCCACTTAGAACAAACACTCAAGCAGGTCCTTTAACTCCTGATCCGAGAGAGCTTCCGGGTCTGTCGGCGTGTTCAGGAACGAGAAGTGTTGCAACTGCTCCTCGACGGGAGGCAGGAACATCATCATGTCGAAGTCCAGGACGGGGAACTCATCGCACGGCGAGTGCATTGTCATAATGGGGGACACAACCTTGGCGGCCTGTTGCTGCTGAAGTCGCTGAATGTGCTGGCGATGCTGCTGTTGCCGAGAGCTGCGCGAGTTCACCGGGAGGGGCACCGATCGGTGCTGTGTCTTCATGTGCCTCGTGAGGTTACCGGCCGTGCTGAAGGTTTTACCGCAGTCGTCGACGACGCAGGTGTGGATGGAGTTGCCGTTGTGCACCTTTTGGTGCTTGGCCAGCATGTCCTTGCTTGTGAAGATGCGCGTGCATCCGGACACGGGGCACTCCATCTTGTGCAGCGAGTGCAGGCGTTTGTGGCGCGCCAGGTTGCCGGACGTACTGAAGCGCTTGCCACAGGACTGGATAGGACACTGATGAGGCTGCTCGCCCGTGTGTGTCTTCAAGTGCTCGTGCAGCGTGAATTTGCGATGGAAGCGACCGCCACACAGCGGCACGGGGCACGCGAACGGCCGGTCCTGGTGCGAGTCGCGGATGCGTGGCTGGTTCATTGTGCTACTGGGACGGATGGCGGTGGTGCTTGCAGGCATTGTTGATGCGGTGTTGGCAAGGCGGTTGAAGGCGTTTCGACAGGCGCGCTCCAAATCGAAAAGTGAGTTGAGGCGAGTGCAGCTCCGGTCGGTGTCAGGCATACGGCGCCGGCGTGATGGACCCTATCCACGCCGCTGCAAAAAACACTCAGCTTGTCAGCGCATCGATTTGGGATCGTCTCTTGTCCTCTGAAACGGTCGAGGACACATCAAAAGATAGCACCGAGCAATACGCCGATCGCCGAAGCCACATCAACGTCCTGCGTCGCGAACGAGACGTCCGGGGCGCGACTAGAGCGCACGCGCGTTTGATAAAACTTGGTTGCATTCTGGCACTGCGCTGCAGCCCCAAGCAGAAATATTCAACCAACACCCGCATAAACAGCTGAATCGCCTCCAAGTGGAATGAACTGTAATCGGGCTCTTTTGACACGTCAGAAGAATAGCATGTCGCGGTGGTATCCGTCCAACTCTCTCCTTCGAGCAACGCAACGGCAAACGACACAACGTCCTCAACTTGCAGGAATCCACCGAGTTGCTCCTCCCCCTGCGATCTTCTGTCGAGTCCTGCGTAAATCATGAGTTCTTGGTCTCACCAACGTTTCAGAGTTTGGTACTGTACATTATTGTTGAGACCATCGACTCCTAGAGATATTGACGCGAGGCATGTGGTGTAGCTCGAAAAAATCTCTTACCTGGTACTCTCCATGACAACAGCTTTGCCTCGCGCGAGACGCAGATCTTGGTCATCATCGGATGGCATATACCACAGCATAAGTATAGCTTCGCCGTCTGGCAAGGTCTGCAAAATTATCGCGGTATACAGATTGAATATGGGCGGGTTACTGCAAGCACTTTCACACCGTGCCCGTAAACTGCAATGCGTTTTAAAATTTGAGCCTCGGTCATTACGGCCATCCCAGAGCAGATAGCCTGTGGCTCACCAAAACAAACCAGCTCGGCTTGCACAGTTTTAGTGCTAGCCGCGCCGCAGAGAAAGAGCGGAGTCGATGTCCTCCGTGTTACCATTGTGCGCAACAGCACCACCTTCCAGCTGCCGGTCTACTACGGCCACGTACATGTAGCTGGGTGTCAGTCGTGCGTGCCTACAATACTATACGGTATAGATGCACATTGACCGCTTGGCAAGATTGCGGCTGGTTGCATTGTCTCTGCACTCCAAGCACCGAGAAAAAAAAAGGAACTCGCGTGCGTGGCTCGGTTGTCTGACGCTTCAGTTAGCTTCGGCGACGAACGCGGTAAGTCAAGTAAGCGAGCTCCATGGCAGCATTCAGCCGAATTTCAGCCCCCAACGGCACGACAATAAATCTACGCTGTGTACGGAGCGTGGGCCTTGACGTTGGCCAGCAGTTGATGTGTCTCGGTGTTTTCTCGTGACCGCGTCACAGCTGGGCCCGCCAGGAGGAATACTCTGGCACCCCGCGACAAGACTCATAATCAGAGCTGCGGGCAGGAACTGGGGAAACAAAGGTGACCGAAGGCAACACGAGCCATGCGTCACCTTGTTGGCCGCTGTAAGCGCGCCACATTGGTTAAGACGGCGTGGGCACAGATTTTTTGGCACCCGGTGTCATTGGTGCGCTGGCCAAGCGAGACGCGTTGAGTCGGGTCAGAGTGCAGTGAGCGTCGTATTATGGAATATATACCGGTGTTTACTACATGTACGAATTTAACAGCCTGTCTGTTAGTGGGTCCTTCTCTGGCCTTGCAATGCGTGAGTGGAAATGGCACTTCAACCTGCATCGGATTTCGGAATGTGTACCCATGTTTATCGAAAGCCGCATGGAATTTACGTGTATCACGCTGCGCGAGCCATCTGCGTCGCGACTTGAATTGGCGCACCAGTCGGTCAGCGGAGATTGCTCGCAGACAGCAGGCGGGGTCAGCGTGATCCTAGCTCCAGCAGTTTGCTCTACCGCTCCCGCTCCGCTTTTTCAGTCTGTAGCCATGTGCTGGTGGTTGTCATATTGTGAGCGCGTGTTTATCTCACTTGCGGGACACCGAGCTGGCAGATTCGGCGTGTTGGACGCCATGCCCAACAGCAAGCAAACAAGGAGAGATGAATGTGATGAGCTCTGCGCTGGTCTGAGCTCTGGTTGCGCGGATGCATTCGGCTATCCACTTCGGGTTGCCACTTTCGGATGCGTAAGTACGCCGCGCTCGTAAGCTCTGTGAGCTTGTCTGTATGAGATCACAATGCACAAGTATCTTTTGTCTTATGGTACTTTTAATTCTCGATGCGTGACGCAAACGCCCGACGGACAAAGTTTGTCAATTCACGCTTGTTTCTTGCTTCGGAGAAACGTGCTATTCGTCGTGGGGCTGCATCGCGTGCAAAATACCCTGGTCAGACGTTGTCCGAGTACTCGCAACGTTATTCTCCGAGCAAAATATCCGCAGCATGCCTGTGGCGCGCTACAGTCGGATACACGTTGTTCCGCTGATCCGTTGCTTTGCTTGAACCGCTAGAGCCAACACAATCGTGGACCTCTGAACCACCACGTGTGCGAGTATAAGTTGAGAGCAAACACACAATACTCGTACATGTATCATAAAAATGTTTTTCAACTCTCCTACGAGCAGCAAGTGCTGGATTCCATGGTTTACAGTTGCGGCTCTCTTTACTCGAGCAAACGGCACAACCTCGGCGTTTTAAAGCAGGGAAAATATTTTATAATAATCGTTCCAATCGATTATCAACTATCCATGGTAGCGCACGGAACAGCGGCAAATATCCCGACGGGATGCGCTTAGAAGCTGCTGAATGCCGTGCTGCCACTGCCACTGTTTCGGGTAGCCATCTCATCTACCTTAGCAGCCCCGTCGAACGCCGCAATGTAGCCAATTGCTGCCTCCAGCATCGTAGCATAATAGCCAGTCTCGCCAATCATCAACGCAGTGATCATCGTCTCGCTGATCAAATGGCGAGCCACAATTACACTGCGCAGTTGACAACGCGCCAGTACGAAGATGAAAATCGGCAGGAAATCGTCTGCTGCCATCAGCGTGGGCTGCACAGACTTCCCAGTACTGTCAGTCTCAAAGCCGTGTTCTCGTGCGTGGGTCTCATAAATGCAACGTGCCACCTCCACAAGGACAGCAGCCTTCTCTGACGGCAGCGAGTAGTTATCCATGCAGTTAAGTAAAGCCACCGCCGACTTCCACTCGGACGGGGACTGGTGCGATGGTTGAATCTCAAGAAAGCTCTGAGACTGGGAAGCTACCAGCGCTCGGAGTCGCTCAAAACGCTCCTCTTCTTCCTGTCTTTGGCCTCGTCCAGCTCCAAGTAGCTGGTAAATAATCTCCTGCAACGGGATGAAAGTCCGTCGCTCCAGTTTGTAAAGAGTTGCACGACGAGCTAGCGCCCACTCGTCGTCAGTTGGTGCTCGCTTCCCATTAAGTGTAGAGTCTCCGAGCTGTCGAGGCGTGTTTGGGTTTGCGACAGTAGACAAATGCTCCATAATGAGCTCCAGTGATCGTTCCAAGAAGAATCGATAGTTCTTTAGCGCCAGAAGACTGCGAGCGTCCTGTAAAGTGGTGACATTATGGAGTTCTTGCGGTGTTGCACCCAATGAACCCTCTCGAAGTTCTTGATCGCTGTCTGATTCATTTCCACTGAGTCCTGGCGCCCACGGCTCCGATAGTCGCGTCCAAGCGGACGCACCCATTGCCGTCACCGACGAAGTTGCTGGGTGTTCATACTTCTGACGGAACATTACCAAGAAGCTGGCAATATGTTGCCGCATAGTGAGGCTCGCAAGGTACTGGTCGGAAGCGCGCAGTAGCGAGCGTAACGTAGGAGATGCGGAGCTTACAGCACTCAACACTCCACCTGGTTTCGCATGTAACGAAGCCCATAACCGCAGGACATCACCACCACTGCCACTCCTCTGTCCGTACGAAGAAGGTGCACTCTGGTCGTCACAGTCTTCCTCGTCGCTTAGTTCATCGCTGACTGCGCCTCCGTGGGCGTGGCTAATCCCACCCAAATTATCACGAAAGGAGCTGCCGTCAAGCGCCATCGCCTCTGCACTCAGCAGTCGTCGTTGAGCCACGCTCTCTCGCAGGTCAAAGTACGGTCCTGGTCTTCTCTGCGGGTGATACGAGTCTCGACAAAGTAGCGCGTCTTCGATACAGTACATCCAGTTCTCCCGGTCCCGCAGTTGAGCCGCCTGCAGCAGTAAAGTATAGTCTGGACCCACTTGGATGGCAAAACTGGCATCCCGACCTCCAGCCACGTGGACGTCCACATAGTGAACGCGAGTCTGCGGGTGAAAGAGCAGCACTTCCCCTTTGAGTTTCGTGCAGGAAAAATCGGCATAGTACCGCAACACGGACTTTTCCAGCACGAAATAGCGTGCCTTCCAGTTCTTACGCACGTGTCCACGTTTACGCAACCAGCCGCTCATAGAGTCCAAGAACGCGTCGTCAAAGGCACTTGATGACGTACTAGGCGTCAAACTAGTACGACCCGTGCGCAAGCGTCGATAACGCACCCATTTACGTCGACGGACTCGCAGTCGTTTGCCTGAAGAGCTGGCAGGATACGAAGAAGGCATTTCTCCACCTGATTGCGACGGTGACTGACTCAGCGAATCAATGGATCTACCTCTCGAGCGGAGTGATGGTCGTGGAGTGAAGTGGGAAAAGCTGGACGCGTATTGCCAGCCATCGACAGCATCTCCTGGACTATCTACGGGGATCTCCAGATGCCACGGACTCACCCACTCCCACCTTGGGCCCACCAGTGAGCTCCCCGAGGCAGAATTTGCAGTATTATGAGCTGCGTGATGTCGAGCGGCCGTTGGAGCTCTCGAGCCACTCGTAGCTGACCTGCTGCGCTGCTTTATAGAGCTAGCACTCGGTCTATCAGCCGATGGAGGATCCGGTAGTGAGATATCTGGGAATGTGGAGGACGGGAACCACTCGAGCAGCACGTCGTCTTCTTCTTGTGTAAGTTCTCTGCTGTGGGTGCGTCGTCTCCGTCTCTGTATGGAATGACGCACTACTCTCATGTATTTATCGGGATCTAGAGGCAGTAAATGGCCTTTGGAGCCCCAGCCCAGCACCATCTGGTATCGTTGATGCTCGTACACTTCCTCGGCCACGATAACGGGCTTTTTGCTCTCTGTGCGACTGCTAGAGCGCTGGTTCTGTTTCTTATTGCGGGTTCTGGTGGACTGGGGGACTGCGAGTCGCGTGGGGGCGTAGAAACTGCTATCGTAGAGTGAGGAGGGCGGAGGGACGTCTAGAGACTCCTGCTGGGGGAGAATGGTGTGGCCACGTAGCTCCAAGAGGCTCTTGTTGCTGTCCAGGACGCTGCTGTTGCTGTTACTGCGGAGGCTCAAGAGGAAGCTGCTAGCGTCCAGACTGCGCGTGGACGAGGACGCAGATACGCTCATGACGGCTCCTGAGCGAGAGGACGACGGAGCGCAGGCAACTGCCAGCCAGTAGGACGCGTCACGCGCGCTCACGGGCGGCCCCGAATCTGTATGCGGCAGCGACGGTGTCTTGCCGGCCATGTTGAAAAACTTGATCTGTTCGTCAGTTTAAACAAGAAAACGAATGGACCAATCAGAAGTCGTATTAAATATACTTAAACGGGAGATAGATTTTGCCGTACTTAAATGGGAGGTTGAAGTTATGTTGAAGTCAGAGTGATGGTCCTTCAGTTGCCAAGTGAGTTGAGCTTTTGGAGCAACAACATGCAACTGGACTTCGTAAAAATAGTCCACCACTTCTATTGGCAAACGCCTCACGATATAGCGGAGATGACTCGAGCAGCAGCTTGGAGCTCGTGCAACCGTGCACTCGACGAACGAATGCACAAGTCTCAATGGCAGGCGCATCGCGATCGTGTCGAGTTTATCCAGTCATCCAGCTCAGTATCAACCCAGGCCTTTTCCTCTGCTCTTGCGGCTTCTGCACACCCTCATCGCATCCACAGCAATCGAAATTCTTCAAACCCGGCAAAGCTCAATGCTCGATCGAAATCACCAGCGGCAAAGGCGCGTCAGAACCAGATCGACCGTGACAACCTCGCTTTAATCAGGAAGATCATCGCGCTGGACAATGCGACTCCACGCTGCGGTAGCAAAAAGAAGCACCCGAGTCGACCACAAGAAGAGCGACACCCTAAAGCCACTCTGTGTGCAGACAGAAACACTATCGTGGTGCCGGAGCGAGCTCATTCCAATCACGAATGTCTGCATCCGTTGCCAGACGTCCCGCAGACACCAGCCAGCCACGTTCTTTACACTCGAGCTTCGGCCACAATGAAAAACAACTTTGTCGAGTACAATGCACCAACAATGATGCACTCATCGAATTCAACTTCAGCCGCAGCTCGGGTCCGATCACGAGCTCAATCCAAGATTTTGCATGAGAACAAGAAGATTATTCGGCAAATTCTTAGTACCCGGGCAACAGTCGATCGTTCTGCGTTAGAGCGTCATGAAGAGAAGCATTTCAAACTGCGCTCCATCATGTCACGACATCGATTAACATCTAAAACGCTGCGAAATAACGTCGATCTTTTGGGCACTGACACAAACAGTAGCGACTCGGTGGTAATTCGCGTTGATCCGACCAGCCACCTTGGTCAGCAGCCAAAGTGCCGTCCTCGCTCAGCCTCGCAAGCCTCGACTAAATCAATGCAGACCGCACGAATAAATGTCAGCAATGAGTCGTTGGTTTCGAGAATCCGCAAGATGACACTTGATAATCAATGTGAGGATTTGTAAAAAAAATTATCGCCAATTCAAAGCTACATCTGTACCAATAATCGAAAATCATTACCCATGCCATTGTATTTTTCTTTCCTATTGTCGCCCTGAACTTGCATTTCGCCTTCTAAAAAAAGTGGCCTCTACTTCGACTGCCTCACAGTTCCACGCCACCTTCCCAATCACTGGGATTCATTCGCTGGAACGTGAGTTTGACTGGGGTCTGTGCCATCATCTTGGCAAAGAATTTCGTCAGCACTGTGCCTGAACCCTCCAGCCCAAGATCCGAGACATAGGCGTCGCCCACGCGAATCAGCACGTCGCCCATGCGCACGTCGTGGAAGCTCTTGCACGTGCTACGCTCCGTGTTGAGCAGCATGCGCAAGAAGAGCTGCGGCTCCCGGTCGTCGAACTCGAACTCGTTCTCCGCAGTGTAGACTCGCTGCACTGAAAAGGCAAACTCTCCTGACTTCCACGTCACCTCGTAGAAGTACGACGGGTCTATGATAAAGGTCGACGATCCGCTAGACAAGCCCGAAAGAACGCCAATTGACGGCGGTAACTGGTTCTTCAAGTCCATTGGGGCTCGAGCTCGCGAGCGACGGACGTAGCTGGCAACTGAAGTGGAAGAAATCAGTGGCGGCACTCGATTGCGTCGGGTCCGACCTGTTGTGGCAGGAAGAGGCGGCCGACCAAGTGTGCGAGATGACGGAAATGCAGACGACGCTGGGGTGTACGACATGGGCGCTGGTTTGCTCTTTGGCGACTGCTTTCCATTCGCCGAGGGCACAGGAGAACCGAGATCTGAGAGCGAGTAGCTGCTCGTGCGGCCTAAAGCGTAGAGCGCCAGGTCTCTCGCTGTCAGTCTGGATGTTGGAGCCTGTTCCTCTTCGTCCTCTTCCTTGACAGTGGACAACTCGGTAGCTGGCGGGGTCGGGACATCTTCATCTTCGGACATCTGGTTATTGACCTTAACCACGTTGTTAGTCTCCGTTTCCTCCTCGCTGTCGTCTGAATACGCGTCCAACTCCACATCCACTTCCAGGACATGCGCCTCAAACATGGAGTACCCAGACGATGACAGGAACTCGGAATCACTGTCGAATTCGTAGCTGTCGTCCGTGTCGTAGGCTGACGTGTCTCCAGCATCCTCATCGGATCTAGACTCTTCAGGTTCTGGTACCACCGATACTGGTGGTGATTTCACCCTTTCAGGTACCACAGAAGCTGTCGGCTTGACAGTCTCTTGCTGCTGATTATCCGACTCGGACGATAGTCCTTGGTCCGCATCCGTTTCCGCCTCAACCTCCGGACTGGCTGCCCTTTTCGGTGTTTCTACAGCTTCTGGAGTGTCAATTTCAGGCCCAGCTTCCGGTTTCTCAGGCTTTGGCTGGTTGTCTGGGCTTCGTCGCCTTGGAATCATGTCTTCAAAGGCAGATACCTTTATGTCCGACTTCGGCGGCGGGTTACTGATCGAGCTTCGACGTGGACGCCCCACAGGCGACGTCGGAATCGCCTGCGCAATATCGTCATAAGCCGAGGATTTTATTGCCGAGCTCGGCGGCTTCTCAAGCGACGACGAGCGTCGGCCGCGCGTCGCGGCAATGGGCGACGAAGGTCTCGACCCCTTTGCCCGAGCGTTGATGTTCTGCATCTCCTGCTCTCGATGGCGCTGGTGACGCGCCTCGCGCTCCTTCATTTGCTGGTGACGTCGCTTCCTCTCTTCGCTCTCCCGCTCCTTTTTAGCAGCTGATTCCTTCTCTTCGTGCCCCTCGAAGCGAACACGAGACGTTGGTGGGCGCGCAATACCCGACCGCATGGCAGACGGCGGGCCGTTCATGGCTACATTATAACTAGAGCTGGGCGGCGCTCGGTGTCTGTGTTTCACGTCCTCCGGCCGCTTGGACTGCGTGCGATTGCTCTTCTGCTGCGAGCCTGTCATGGGCGGGCGCGAGCTCGAGTACACCAAGTACGGCGTGGACATGGGCGGCGGTCCGCCATTGAGCGGGTCTGCGTCTTCCTGGGAATACTTGGACCTGCTCTTGTATTGCTGCGGCGCGTACCGCGAGTGATGTCTCGAGCCTACTTCGTGCTTGGACGAGGGCGGAGGCCGGCGACTGGAAGGCGGCGGTATCCCGTGATGACGCGCTGTAGAGGGCGGAGGTGGCATCCCGTGGTGCCGCATCGTAGACGGAGGCGGCCTCGAGGCCGTGGCTGGCATGTCCTCCATGAGAACGCTCTTAACAGGCGGCGCGCGCATGGCACTACTGTATTCGGACGACGGGATGTACGAGGAGCCGACGCTGCCGGAACTGCCTGGAGAGTTGCGCGCGAGGCGGCGCTGGGCGCGCTCGAGCTTGGAGCGGATCTGGTCCATCATGGCGCGCTCGGCCGTGAGCGGCGCGTCGGCCGCAGAGCCCGCCGAGCTGCGGCGCGACGGAGGCATGAACTGACTCCTGCTACTGTGAGGCGGATACATGGGGCTCGGGGCTGGTAGGGAAATGGGCGAGTGCGGAATCTGCGCCCGAGTCTCTGCCAAAGTTTCGCCTCTGCCATCGGCAATGCGGGTTGGGTCACTTGACGGCGGGGTTTTGACTCGATGTTTGTAAGCCCAACCGTTACAACATTGAGGGGCTCCATTTTGACAATGTAGCCATTTGTTTTCTTCTGCTGGACGGACGAGGAGTTTTTTCCCAGCAAGTTGCCTTTGTTGGCGCACAAGTTCATTGCTGCTATGGGGAGAGATTTTTCAGTCTGCAGTACTGGTACCTTACAGTGGCAAGCTCGTCTGTAGTGGTGGTGTTCGTTGTCGGGAGCTCCATGTGTAATGTATGAGCTGGTGCGCCAATTGCATATGCGATTGGCCATTGGAAACGGCCACATCGTTGCAACGACTAAGGTTTCGGCACGCCCGCAAGTGCGTCGAGGCGTATCTGGGACGACGCTGTTTGCCCAGTCGGTCTCAACAAGAAGCCGCCTAGAGGAAGGCAGGCGTCTTTGATGGAGTCGTCAGCGAAGGTGTCGCTACTGGAACCCGATGTCGGAGACTGTCGCAGCTTGAAGGACACTCCGGGACCACGAACAATAGGGAGCAACATGTGGGTGATCTATTCTGGAGACTGGAGCACAGTACATAAACTTACATTGTTGTAGTGGGTAGCAGTCTCAGACTGCAGATAACGACGGTGAGCGATCTCTGCACTACTCAAGTACAGCGGATGCGTGTTGTATTAATACACGTTCTTTCATTACAAGTTTCGGTAGAGTCTCGGCTACTTGAAAATCAGGGAAGTAAGCGATGGACATGTCGGTCTTCATGCTACTAAGCTTACACTACCTATATAACACCAGCCTCGACGACGACGACGGGAAGCATGTCGACGCCTACGAGTCGAAGAGAGAAACAATTCACTTAAAGTGAAGCTGAGGAGCACAACCATGGACTGAATAAAATTGGACGACCGCAGGGCTGTACAGCATCGGTCTTCCTCCTGTGACACCTACACCCAACAGTGAGAGCATTGTTCAGCTTTACAAAACTGGGACGTCGAGTAGGACTCCAACTCTTACAGCACATCTACGCCCTATTGCACTTTTACACTAAAATTCGCGATTAAACTTGCTCACTCACTGCTTTCTACAGCGGAGGCAATATAATAATTTGAGATATAAAACGAACCATAGTATCTACTTTACAGCAACAACTTAATGTTTTCAACCGTTGGCCGGCCCCAAGTTACCGCGATAAACTGCGTTGTAGCTGCGCCTGCGTTGTGCAAACACATCTTGACACAGTGACCGAAACTACTACAGCATATTTTTTGTCGGAGAGAATCAATCACGTATACTTTTTAGAAGTAACCAGGTCTATGAAGAAAATCTCATAGCGAAGTCTACGCGTGAAGAACACTGCACCTTGCCTGCTATTCGTCGATATTTTCCTTGTAGAACTTCTTGAAGTCAAATTTCACTTGGAAGCTGGCCAGATCTGAAGAAGGAAACATGGCATCGACTGCACTGGGGTCTTTCTTTTGAGCCATCCACTTCTCGAATTGCAACTCTTGCAAGTCGTCGATAATCCCTCCTTGCTTGCCGACTTCGAACTGGCTAACATTCGTGCCAGATCTTCACTGCTGTAATATTTCTCCAACTGCGTGATAAGCACGAAGTTATCTTTACGTTCCTTGACGCTGTCCAACCGTCGCACATAATCTACCCACGTGCTTAATGCCGGGCTCTCTAAAATCTTGTCCTTCTTCTCGTTCAATTTGAGAAGATTGAAAATCTCATCTGAGGTTTGTCCATTCGCCCGCCAAATTTCCAGCTGCAACTTTTCTGCGACCTCTTTGGTACTATCCGCCTCTTTCGCCCTCGTAACCATTTTCGACAGTTTTTCATCACCAAATCGTGTCCTCAGTATCGAGAACATTGCTAGCTCAGGGTACATTTCCTGCCTGTTCAAATAAGAGGCCCAAATGCTCCACGCGGGACTATCAAACAACTCGTCTCCTTCTTTGTTGAGTCCGAGAAATTTGAAGAGATCTTCACCGCTTTTCCCATCCTTCGACCATTTCTGGAATTGTAGATCCTCCATTTGCCCGGCATTGGACCTAGTATGGCAGTCTTGTTTCGCTGTGTTAACCATCCTCGCCAATTCTACTTCGTCGAAGCCCATCTTCTTGATCGCCAAGACTAGCGACTCATATGGGTCCTTCTTCACCATTTTCATGTAAGAGACACAATTGCTCAACACTGGACTCTCAAGGAACTTGCCGCCTTCCTTGTTTGGTCTGAGAAATTCGCTCGACCATGTCCGGAGTTGTAGTTGCTCCAGATGGGCTCGGTATTAATGTCTTCCTTCGCTGCGTTAATCATCCTCGTCAATTCCACTTCGTCGAAGCCTGTCTTCTTGGTCGCCAAGAAGAACAGTTCATATGGATCCTTCTTCAACATTTCAACGTAAGAGACCCAAGTAGTCAACACTGGGCTTTTAAGAAGTGTAGTGCCTTCTTCGTTCAATTTTAGGAGTCGGAAGACGTCGATCATTGTTTTGTCATTTTTCATCCATTTCTCAAAGCTGCAACGTCTCCAATTTCTCGGCAATCGCTTTCGTTCCAGGGTCGTTCTTGGCCAAAACAAGCATTTTCGCTAGTCCAGCGTCGTCATAGCTGGCTTTTACTTTGAATAGCAGAAAGTCGTATGGATCTTTGTCCAGCTTGGACATGTAGGCCATCCACATCTGCAACTTGGGGCTTTTCAACAGATTACTGCCTTCTGCATCAATCCTTAACAGTCGGTAAATGCCGTCCGCTTTTTCCCCCTCCTTCCACTTGTCGAGTTGTGCGTCCCCATCAGCCATCCATTTCTTGAGCAGTGCGTTTTCCAGCCTGGTGCAGTGCACTACAAAAAGTTTATGAACAAATTGTGCTGTCTAACACTAGTACCGGTCTTCTTCGCCGATGTGTGAACGATGGAACACCAATTCAACAACAATCTATTTGTTGCGGTTGCTGACGCACCTGCCGACTTTATCGCTTCTGAAAGAGCCGAAAGGCTTCAATCTGTCTCCATGTCGGGAGCATTGACAATCGATTCATGTACAGCAGTAAAAGCGTTAACTTTGTCGTTTTACTTCATCCTTTCGACGTAATTCTCCATATAAAAGTGTTGGTCAGAAGAAAAAACTAATCCAAGTAATTTTATGCGGGACCCATACTGAAATACAGTATTCCTTATGTGATTGCCGACGTTCACTCATTACTGCCAATCAATGTAGCCAATCACACCTCTCCAATAGTTGTACCCTTGTAGTTTGTGTCCTTACTCACACAAACGCAAGTCAAATCCTGATGATTTTATCAAAGGTCACTTTTTTGGCTAGCGATAGGCAACGTTCACTCCAAGAATTTGTCTGTCGTTAATCACAGAAGGAATACGGTAACGAACATGTATTAGTATAATACATGGTACATGTAGAGCCGTGTAATACGAATAATGTCACAGTGATGGTAATCTTCGGAGTATTGTAGTTTTCATCCACTTGACCAGTTATGACCTGCTTGAAGCGTTTGTCAGTGGTAGGCTTGGACATCAACTTGGTCTTGGCAGACTCAGCGAGGTTCTGTAGTTTCTTCGTTCCAGCTTGAGCAAAATCTTTCATCTTCGTAATGCCGGTGAAACCTCTATCTTCGAAGGCGTATTTGTCATCAACTATCGCCGTCATCAAGCGCCGGTCAACTTGGATGTTATTCAAACTCGCATTGAGGGTACGACGTGACGCAGGACCGGCATCAAGTGTCTTCGAATCGGTAGCCTTCGACGCCTCACCGACGCAGATCAGTAGAGCAACAGTAGCCAACAGTATATGTACACCATACATTTTGCGTTTGGACTTGACAGTCATTGTGATACAACTGGGGAGGTAGCCAATTGTGAAGTGAAGACCTCAGGCGAGCAACTGTTCAACGCAGTGTGGCTTAAAGCCCCTCGCCGCGGCTTTATTTCCTTGCTATTTGCAGAATAAAGCCGCTCCATTGCCAGTTGCTATACACACATATACATGTACAGTTATGGCTTTCGGATGTTCATATACGCTCCCAGTCCATCGGCAGCCAGTCAGACAAACGCCAGAAGTACAAAGGAACAGATCCGCACTGTCGAAGACCCACATCACTCGTACACGGAGTACGAAGTATGAGTAGGTAGCTTCTAGTTTTTATCTACAGTAATGCCATCAACTAGAGTTGTCGACTCAAGGCTTGATCAACAAAAGCGTTTTCAATTCTTTCGTGGTAGCATCTGATGATTCCCGTAGTGTTTCCAATAAAAAAAACTGATAAGCGCACATACATGGTCGGGATCAGGCTCCATGTCGATTGAGATGCGCGAGCAAAACTGCAGGAGTGACACTTCGTGCACTGGAGTGGAGGCTGGAGCACTTCCAAGCTCACAGTGAGTGACGGAAGTTCTGTCTTTGCGAACGAGTCGCTGGCATTTACCTCTGGGAAGCTCAGCGTCGCCGCCGAGGCACGCATGTCGTCGTCATTATCGTCAAAGAGCTCCATTCCTGTTGGTTTGTGTGCAGCAGGTGCCCGAAAAGCCGCCGAGCTGGACAGCAGTGTGGGCAGATCCTCCATATTGACCCAACCGTCAAGCTAGCGATTATTTGTACCACCTGTAATGGGCCAACTCTGTGCCCACTGCTTCGGCTTACACGTTAGCGCACGTGTACGAGGAAGCGTAGTTTGCTTAAACTTAGGTTAACTATGCTTTCGTCCGAAAGTATAGATTTACTAAAATAAGAAAAGCTAAAAGCCGTTTTGGGTTAACATGAGAACTGTTATTTATGATTTATGTCTGGACTGGGTTTCCTCCTAAAACTGATATCCTATATTAAAGGGATTCTGCCATCCGATGGCTGTCATAACCCTGCTAATCTAATTGGTAGAAAGAAAGGCTTATCTACCAATAGGAAGCCTAAATGCATACAGACCAGTGGTCTGCAAAGTGTAACCATTGGTGTGTCTTACACCAACGTTCGAGAACCCTCCATGTAACCAAGTGGCTACGTGTAGCCACTTGCGTGTAACCCCGTTACACTCAGTGCCGATGACGAAGACCTAGCAGACGTATTGCCCACCCCAGCAGTACACCGCAAGCTGAAGGCGCTGAAGGAGCAGCTATCGGACGTGGTGTCCGTATCGAAGAAGCTTCAATACGAGGACCTCAACCTGCTGGATGGTCGTGACCTGCTCGATGGTCTACTTGAGATCCAACCGTCATTTTCCAACTACCTGGGTAAGTCAGTTGCTTACTATTTTAATTTATTATTATTATTGCTAACTATTTTTTGCTGATATTGTACACTCCCCTGACTTTGAGTCGGGAGTGGTGAATGTGCTGTCGGGGCCAGGTCAAACGGCTCTCTGGTGGTGAACGCTCGGCGTTCCAGCCTCTTAAAAGGCTGCAAAGCCTTCTGCCCCACCGGCCAAGATAGGCTTTGCTGACAGGATTTTGAAGAAGCGCAAGACGGAGAGCACGCCATGCGCGTACGAGCTGCTGAACGTCATCCCGCCGACGTCCAACATTGTTGAACGGCTGTTGAGGTCTGCTCGCATGGTACTACGCTACGAGCGCAACAGGCTTTCTCCATTCACGCTGGAGATGACCCTTTTCTTGAGGGTCAATGAGACGTACTGGGATGTCACCACAGTGGATGCTTGCATCTAGGCAGCTACAAACAGGCAAGGTACTTTATTTTACTAATAATCTACTTTTGCTATGTCTCCGCTACAATTATTTATTTGCTCAGTTCTCAGGTTGCTGACCGTAATGTATTTGCTGTTGTCCTCTGAAATTGACATAAGTCATATTGTCGGGTTCCCTGGTTTCATCGTTCACACATCGGCGAAGAAGACCGGTACTAGTGTTAGACAGCACAATTTGTTCATAAATTCGCATTTTTGTAGTGCACTGCACCAAGTACAGGCATATCCCAGCGGCTGGGATATGCCTCAACTTGAACAGTATGGCTTAAAGCCGTCGGCTTTATTCGTTCGGATGGATCATTGTCGGGGCCTTGTATCCGGGCACGATCCGGACATTGCGAAGCACTCGCGACAATGGAGACGCAGACGACTGTAGCAGCGACGAGCAGGAGACGTCGTGACGGCTGCCGACGCAGAAGCCGCAGACAACACTGAAGCCGACGAGCAGGTGCCCGAGGAGGTCTCCGTGTCCCGATTAACCAAGCGAAGGCGTGAGGAGGAGCTGCCGGAAGAGAAGCACCGGGACCTCGCACAAATCATGCGCTCTTGTGTGAAGCAGCGCGATTTTGCAGCCGTCACGATCCTCAAGCCCTCGCCCAAGTAGCTGGCCAACGTGCAGTATATGCAGCAGTACTTGGGCGTGGGCGACGCTGCCGCTGCATCCAACGCAGCGGTAAACTCCAAGTAGCTGGAGGAAGGAAGCCCCGCGTACGACCCAGTGGTGACGTTCAACGACCTGATGGTGCAGATCGACAACGAGGTCGTTGCCGTGTATCGCTTTGTCGCGGACATCTGCGCTGCCAAGTTTCCCGATCTGCACTCGCTCACTCGGGTGGTGTAACGGGGTTACACGCAAGTGACTATACGTAGCCACTTGGTTACATGGAGGGCTCTCGAACGTTGGTGTAAGACACACCAATGGTTACACTTTGCAGACCACTGGTCTGTATGCATTTAGGCTTCCTATTGGTAGATAAGCCTTTCTTTCTACCAATTAGATTAGCAGGGTTATGACAGCCATCGGATGGCAGAATACCTTTCATATAGGATATCCGTTTTAGGAGGAAACCCAGTCCAGACATAAATCATAAATAACAGTTCTCATTTTAACCCAAGACGGCTTTTAGTTTTTCTTATTTTAGTAAATCTAAGTTTAAGCAAACTACGCTTCCTCGTACACGTGCGCTAACGTGTAAGCCGAAGTAGTGGGCACAGAGTTGGCCCATTACACCTGGTAGCACTTTTTAGTCCGTCCAACGACCGACTACCTGACTTGTTCGCATGGAATACGAACAGGGGGTCGAGAGCAAACCCATGGACGGTAATCCGTCCATGCGTGGCTCGAGCGAGTCTGCAACGCACATTGCGCGTGCAGACTGCCCCCGCCTGTCGGATCCAGAGTGGGAGGCACTCGAAAGACTGGCAACAGTCCTTGGAGAGACGGCCGTAGCGACGATGCTACGGACGTTGTCACCGACAGAGCAACACGGTGTTGCTCTGGTCTTCATAGTCAAGGAGCAGCGAGATGCTGCTACCGCTACGACTACGACTACGACGGCGTCGTCCGGGACGACACCGCGCGTGCAGTCATTGAAACTGCACGTGAGCAACTATGCGGGAAAAGAGGGGGAACCTCTTCTCCGATGGCTTGTCGAGGTCGACACTGCCATTGCAGCTCGACGCATCTTCGACGATCCGTCGAAGGTTGCGTTCGCCGTGTCATGTCTTGGCGGACGAGCGAGGAG
>QOKR01000774.1:0-23227 GCA_016880985.1 Phytophthora idaei
GTCCACGGGACAGTGGCGCTGCAAAATCTGTACGCGCTCCTACCGCCAGGATGACGGGCGCGGCTACCGCAATCTGATCGCCCACCTGCGTGCCCGCCACCCCGACTTCGAGGAGCGCATACGCTCGGGGTCGCTTCGGCTGGGTCTCATGGGTCGTCGAAGAGAGCCTGCTGCTCACGTTCTGTGAAAAGCCAGCAACTCGTCGGTAAGTTTCATCTCTACAAGTCGTTCAATTCCCTAAACTGACACTTTTCTTATTTTTGATTGCAGAAACACGAAACTTGCGCCGATTTCCCACGTTACCATGCGTGACAACATTCTTCGCGTGGCGGAGGAAGTGGAGGACAAGGTGGCCCAAGAGATGCCCGACAATTTCGGTATCATCTTTGACGGGTGGTCGAACGACTCAGAACACTACCTTGCTGTATTTCCAACCTATGAGGTGGATGGGTTAATGAAGACTCCGCTGCTGTCAATGGCTCCAATCGTAAACGAGCCAGACGACAACCTCAAGGCGGAGTCGCAACGCTCGGCCCTGGAGTCTGTGCTCGCTGTCTTCGGGAAGGAGGTGGTGCACTGTCTCTTCCTTGTGGGAGACAACTGCAGTGTAAACAAGAAGCTGGTCTGCCTCATGAACGTACGGCTTGTCGGGTGTGCATCCCACCGCCTCAACCTGGCCGCCCGCCTCCCCACGGCTGACTTTCAAGCTGAGCTGGATTTAATCCAGAAGCTCATGGTGCGATTGCGCACGCTGAGCCAAGCAGCTAAGCTACGGTAAATTTCCTGGGTTTTGGTCCTAACGTTACCTTTTTATATTGATATTAAAAATGACCTTTTCTATACATTTATTTAGATGTAAGACCCACCTTCGACCAGGTCTTCGCCAGGACACGCGGTGGGGTTCGACCTTCTGCATGTTTGCCCGCTTCTTTGAGATCCGTGAGCACCTGGACGCCGACGACGAAGCCATCAAGAATTTTCTCCCCTTCCCATCCAGCACTAAGAAGCTTAAGGCTTTGCTGGTGATGATGAAGATGGTGGAGTCCGTGTCCAAGCGCATCCAATCCAGCGATGAGAGCCCTTTTCGATGCTCTACTGCAGCAATTCCCAGTGTTCGGGAAATATCTCGGTAAGTGGAGCTGTCTTTTACTCTAGCGCGTTCAGAGGAATTAACTTTATCTTTTTAATTTATTTTTAGACTCATACGCCATCATTGGGGGAGACCCCTACTTTGAGAGTGCGGTTGTGAAGTTGCAGCGTGGGCGTCCGCTGGGCTGTCAGGAGAAGGCCGCAGTAAGTGTACTGAATGTAGCGAGTGGCGGACCAAGCGCTGATAACCTCGACGACGGCTTTGCCGAGTGCGTGCTAAAGCGTGCTCGTGTGTCCGAGCAGACGGACAAGTACATCCTGGTCGCTGCCATCCTCCCGACGTCGAACATTGTGGAGAGGCTCTTCAGTATGGATCGGGCCATGATCGGGCTTGAGCGACACTCGCTTCAGCCGATCATGGTCGAGGCCATGCTCTTCTTGAAGGTAAATATCTCCTACTGGGACATGAATGTTGTTCACGACATCTTAGAAACAGAGCAACGTTAGCTCTCCACGCACTTCTAGTGCATAATTTATGCTCTCAGTGCGCTCCTAGTGCATAATATAATTGCTTTTCCAATCAATAATTCAGTGTTGACTTTCGTTTGCCTACTATTTATAAGCAGATTTTCGACCCCTGTTTGGGACCATGTACGCGAAAAACAAAACACGGTTAAGAATATGACTGTACCCAGGATCAATGCCGCTATCCAGCATCTCGACTGGGACGAAGTCAAGAACTCGCTCCAACCTTCCGAAGGTGGTGAAGGGGCCCCTTTTGAACTGTGCGAGGCGACTGTGGACGACTGGAGGCGCTACGTACAGGCGGAGGTCTCAGCGCTGTCGTCGTCAATGATGATGTGGAGTCGTGGGAGGATCATTATCGTTGCGGTAGATAGTCGTCTGCACGAAGCTATCGTTGAATTGCATCCGTTCACTGCAACAGGAACTAGATTCATTGATTTCTGGTCTGGGGAGTGATAAGCTTATTGTATACTACAGTAGTAGTTTTAAATGCACGTGGCGGTTGAAGCTATCATCGACGTTACGTGTACATCGACCAAAAGGTTGCACACTTGCAGAGTTCCATTGAAAATTTGTGTTTTTACTCCTGCTGCTGCTTCTGTCCGTGCTTAAGCACTGCGCCGGTCAGTTCACCGACAAACGGGTTAGCCATAGCCGGTCCTTGCTGCAGTTTCCGCATGCCATTGATCACTTCGCGAGTTTTAGAGATGTATAGCCCGTCCAGACTAGAGCGCATGTCGATCTCCATGTCCTCGACCATGCGGCCCATATTGGACACGTGAGCAAATTGATCTTCAAACTCCATTGTGCGCTCCGCCTGCCTCGAGAGCGTCCCGTCCAGAGTCAAGTCACCCAGTTCGGGGCGATTGACCTTCATGGACAGCAGCACGGACGTTGTAAGGCGGTACGTGGCCTTCTTGACGCCCTTGCCAAGCACGTCGCTGCCCTCTTGCACCTCAATTACGTGGATCGAATTCCACTCTCCTTTCTCCACGAATCGTTGGTCTACGACGTCCTTCTTGACGAGGAAGCAGGCAGCAAAGCCCGGCTCCAAGTCCCACATATAGACGGACGAGATGCCGCCTTGATAGTACAGTTCACGGTACGAGTCAAAGATCTCGTTCGCCTGCACCTCCAGCTCGCGCAGCGTCTCGGACGGGTAGAAACCTTCGCCATCGGCTGCTGGAGGGTCGTACTGATTGGTCCACGGGGAGCGGTACGAGTCGCCGTCGCGGTTATAGTCGCAAAGCAGATACTTGCGGCCGTTGGCAGGGTCCACAGCCACCTGGAGCGGCTGATCCACGCGCTGGTACAGATCGTCTGCGATGGAGGGAACGAGGCGCGTTAGGTTGTACACGTCTGTCTCCACCTCACGTGGCGGCATGCGGCGCATGAGGTTCAGACACGACGTCATGCCGCCGTCCGCGGCGCTGGCATCCGCACTCATCGGAATTGTATCTGATTGTAACTCCCTCACGACGGGATTGGTTGAATCTGATAATTCTTTTCAACCAGTAGAAGTGCTTTCTTACGATTGTTTTCAGCCAATGATGCATCGGACGGAGTTCCAGCCAATCGAGACGGCGTCGCGTGCACACCAGCAATTGCACCAAGAACAGCATGAGCAAGCGCGTCAAGGTGCACCTCCAGCACCAGGAGGCTTTCGACAGCACGGCTCCCGTCGTCGGTGCGTGTTATCCCTGTTTGCACTGCTAGCACTGCTATCTTGACCTAATTGACCTATTTACCGATTATTACAGCGACGTTCCGGAACGGCCCACCGCCTCCAAACCAGCGCAAGGACTTGGCCTTCGAGGTGTTCGAGAACCCGGCCAAGAAGCAGCGTCTGGTCATCGCCAGCTCCGAGAAAGTGGCGTATCAAGGCGCCAACTTCGGCTACTTGGGCTCCAGCCATGATTTCGCCAACTACGCCGTGGGTGTGTACGACAGGAAGACCAAGGAGGTCCGACTGTGCAATGTGAACCAGATCTACGTGATGCAGCAGGCCATCAAGAACGCGTCTGAGAATGTGGACGACAACCGTGGAGATGACAAGAGCTTCATGGAGCAGCGACGCGACCTCGTCGAGGTCTTCGGTAGCAAGAAGAGCAAGCGCATGCAGAAGAACCGCGAGGAGAACATCGTGGACCTCGAAAACATCAGCGGCGCTGCCTCGGTTTCGCAGACTCTGCAGAAGAAGATCTCGGCTGCGCAACGCAAGCTCGAGGAGGAGCGTGCACAGGATGGAGGCTACACCAAGGAGGGAGCCGCGCTTGCTGCCACCCGCAACGCTCTCCTGCCGCCATGCGATATCGACGCACCTACGCCCGACCGCGTGTATGACCTCACGAAGTGTAAGTTTCTGAGTTGTTATGTTTTATTTATGAACATTAACTGATATATTTTGTCTGTATGTCTGTACAGTTATGGATAACGCTGTTATGGACTCGCTGACCATCATGGCTGAGGAAGTCATTCAGGCACTGCAGACCACGAGCGTGGCGGAATATGCCGCCAGTTTAAAACTGGCGTCGCTGCCTACGCGGTTGATGCTGTCTCTGCCTGCGCCGTACGACGTGAACAAAATGTGCCTCGTCGTGTACCTGGTATACATGATCGACTTCTACAACTCGCGCTTCCCGTTGCGTAAGTCAGCTGCCGTTTTCAGTGAGGAGAAGGGGATTCCGCTTGTGATTGTGCGTCACTTCTTGAAGCTCTTTACGGACATTAGCGAGGGCAACAACGGCTACCCGTCGTACTTCCAGTCCAAGGCCATGAAGGACAAGCTCAGTCTGCACCTTATCGTGGTGGCACTCACCATGAATGGGTTCACGCTGGACCTTACGGAGGTTGGCAACGATCTGAAGAGATCTTCCATCCACATTCAGGCATACGCTCGTCAGCTTGGCTGCATCGTTGAAAAGGCGAAGGCCGACTCGGCCGTCTATGGCGGTGCGGCGTCGCTGGCGTCCAAGAAGCAGATTCAACGTGCTGTGCTCTCCGTGCCACTCCACTTCCCGCTTCCGAAGCGTGGAGGGCCAGCTCGCCGATAAACAGTCGGTTAGACACAAGAAATCTCTAAGACAGAATACATACCTTACATGATCACTAACGCTATTTTTTTCCTTTAGAACCCGTCAATGTAGGCAAATGGTATTGCAGTGCTGCACTTGATATTCACTCACGGCATTCAAAACTTTTGTTTCACGGCTGCTCACCATTTGAGCGCTGGACACTCCTAACCAGTTACTATAGATACACACCTCTCTCTTCCATTTCTCTCTGGTTAAGTCTGTGTGGGGCGGCCTGTGAGGTCCGAGTCGGTAGAGAAGCGCGAGAGCGCCGACGTACGGTCGAACGATCCTGACTCGAGCATAGCGTAGCTGTCGTTGGTGCCGCGCATGTCGTCCATCCAGTGAGACTGCTCGTGGTCTCCTCCAGGCACTTCGCTCTGTCGATCCAGGGCCTCGGACACGGTCGTTCCAACGGTATCCCGTCCAAAGTCGTCGACGCTTCCATCGAACGAGTTGAGCACTCCCTGGCCATTGTACGTCCCCGAGAACGAATTGGCGTACGATCCGGCCATGGAACCTGCGAACGAACCGGCGTAGGATTCATTGTACGACTCTGCGTAACTGCCGGCCGCGGCGTTGAACTCCATCGAGTGGGCTTCGAAGTTGCTGTTGCTGGGACGCGAAGCCTGCACGGAGTCCTTCTTGTTAAAGGGCGAGGTGGACGGCGCGGCGCCGTTGACTGTGGACTGCGCTGGGTCGAAATTGTACCGGGTGGGTTCCTGCGACGGACTGGGCGAGCTGCCGGG
This sequence comes from Phytophthora idaei, assembly GCA_016880985.1. NCBI lineage: Eukaryota > Oomycota > Peronosporomycetes > Peronosporales > Peronosporaceae > Phytophthora > Phytophthora idaei. The sequence goes on from QOKR01000774.1 coordinate 5,435, forward strand.
CACAGCGTGCAGCATGGCGATCGACGACGCCAACGGGTCGGGCGTGGCCTTGGTAGAGGGCACGTCCAGCGTGGTAAAGTCGTACTCGGTTGGGGTGTTTTGTGCGTGGGTGTCGGAAATTTGATTGGGCTCCGAGGTGGTGACCTTGGACACGGGGTAGTCCTGCATGAACTGTTTCTCGTCGGTCTGGTGCTGGGAGTTCATGTAGCGGTAGACGAAGAAACCGGCGACGCCCAGCACCACGAGCACACCCGCGATGATACCGATGATGGCCCCTGCACTCATGCTAGACGACGACTAACGTAATGAGCCCTTCGAAAAAAGGAGAGCGCTCTTAACCCACGGGGGGATTGGATTGTGTGCGCCAACGAGCGTCCGTCGCACTGAAATCAGCGCGCGTGGTCCGTCGTTGGGCCGTGCCGTGCTCGCACGGTCGATCTGCGGTTGTGTGGAGGTGGGAGAGCTGGTGGCGCAACGCCGAGCCCGGTTCAGAAGTGGAAATTACAGCTGCCAGGATATCGGGCACACATAGTCAGTATAAGAGATCAGCCGTTCAAATGCTGTGGTCATTTCGCTACGGATTTACTTCCTGGAACACTTGGCTTTTGTAAGGAGCCTCACGTGCATCGCAATCGGACGACGGGCTCGACTGTACCACGGGCTTTGTCCTGTCAAGAATGTCGAAGAATGCTGCGTTTGGCTCGATCGCATCAAGTGAACGAGTTGTTACAGTCACTGCATCCGATTATCGATGGTAGCAATGGCAAGATCACAGCACTCTGGAGGAGAAACGACAATTTCCTCTTTGCCTTTCAAGCCGATCACGGCTTCAAGAGAGGCGGTGCGGGGGACTTTGCACCATCCGATTTTCGGTGACGCCAAGTGCAAGATAGGGACCCGGTAGCCGCAGAGCCTTTAGCAACTTGCTTGCTTATCCGCCAGACAGCTACACCTTGTGCTTGTATTAACGATACAAGAGCCCCCTGCTGGCTCCTTCAAGGTTTCCAGACGCTGGCGTCGGCAATTTGCAGTTTGAAGCACTGCCCTGTCACAAACGATAAGCGGCGCGGCGGGTTGCGAAAGCCACCTTCCGATACAGTTGAGGCTTTTCAAAGCTTCAAGACTTGGGCAGTCCCGCGTGGCTTTCGCCACACCGTGGGGTCACTTTCGTACAGAACCGTTGGATGAAAGATAAGTCCGAGGCTTTGTGTGTGGGACTGGAATAGTGCAGCACCCGAGAGGACGCCAAAGCAGTCTTTTTGCCGGCCTCTCTTTTGAAAGACAAGGAATTAAGGTTTGGTATCGCTGATTCAGCGGCTGAATGTCACAAGGTTGCCGCCATTTTAGAAAGGGCAGTGGAGATCTATGTATTACAGCCGAGCCAATTCAAGTACGGTACGATACTGTATTACACACATTGTATTATTGTATTAGTTGCCGGCGCCGACTTGGCACCCTCTCGATTTGAATCGAGTCGCGAGGAAAGACAGCTTGCTCGCCGACATGTTCACTACTACATGTTATCATTCTGAGCCCTCTGGCACATGTGTTGCAGGGACAACGAGAGTAGGTGGCCACAGACCAAACGGATCGTTGCTGTCACTAGAACATAGAACACTTGGTAAGTTGGTTAGCAACTGTGAACTTGTCCTTATTCGACTGCCTGTCAGCCTGCCGATGTTACACTACGCGAGTTACCGAGCTGAACACGACGCGGCTGCTATTAATATTAAGTCAGCTGCATGTCGGCACTTTTGGGTGGTGTGATGTTTCGCGACAACCTCGTCTTGGGTAGGGAGCAGCCCTGATTCTGCGGTGCTAGGGCATAAGGTTAGTACCTGGTAGCATGATACTCACTGATGCTGCCCGTCGTACCGACCTCCCCCCAGAACTAAAATCACAGGACCAACTAACGTTATCCATTCAAATGTCAATCGATTAAACTTGCTCTCATTGCTCGGATGCTTAGAATAGCAGTCTAGTGCAAACATGACGGTGGTGACTTGCTAATTCCTAGACCCAAGCCAATTATGCGATAGAGTTTCACTGGTCACCCGAACGAAGAACTCAACCGAAGTTGCCTTAAATGAGGCCTGCAAAACAGATTCGACTGCACAGTTGGATTGGCCCTTGCTAATGTTACTCGTAGCCGCTTTTAGTTAACTGATATTCGGAGGCTTTTGTATGTAAATTGCCGTCTGAGTATGCTTAACAAACTCAAACGGCAATTTACATACAAAGCACTTGGCACGATAGTTGACGCTACCAATATCTACCACAGAGCTTTTGAAACAGACAATGAGGTTATAAGAAAGAAACGGCAACATGTGCCAAGCATAATAAACGTTGCCCACTTTCCACGATCGAGAGTGCTACCTAACTGATGTACATGAATTCGAAACATATATAGTTATCATCGTTATCTGAGCTTTAGAGGTTCTCATTTGGATTCTTTAGGCATTTTCTGACGCCAAAGCAGCGGAGTTTAGTGCACAACTCAAGAACTGGTTAAAAAAGGTCTTTTAATAAGTTTATCCTTAAGTTGACGGGTGCGAAGAATGGAGAATCCGTAAGTTACTTAAGTACGAATTAGACGCTGAAAAAGCATTTACAAGGTTGATGGTTTTGGTTAAATATCAACCATAGTACTTTCATCCGTTTCCATTTTCTACGGACTTATACTCGCCGTACGCTGCCTCTTCACCTGAGGTTCTGGTAATGCAGATGTTGACTCTCTTCTCCTGCGATAGCGAGGCTCACTGTAAACTAGCAGTGTTGCGACATCGATCTTGCTGTTCGACAGAGCAACTTCAAGCGGTGTTTGATCCATCTTATCCGTCCGTACCAAGCTGGCACCACTGTCCAATAAGAGCTGTACTGCGTCCTTGTGGCCCCGGTACGCTGCCATCAACAACGGTGTACGATGCATCCGATCTGGTGTGTCCACCAAGTCTCCCCGACTGAGTAAAAAGCGAATCACCTCCGTATGACCTTCTTCTGCCGCAATATGTAGCGCCGTGCGTCCGTCATTCGTCTTCAAGTTGAGTGAAGCTCCTTTCCAAACCAGAAGCTCGACAATATCCACGAAATTCCGATGCGCTGCCGCCATCATCGGTGTCCAGCCACTTTGGTTCCGTTTATTCACATTGGCGCTCGGGTTTGCTTCGACCAGGGCACGTGCTGCCTCCAACTGACCACTGTAAACAGCTTCATGCAATGCAGAGTCCCAATCATCATCATGAGCATCGATCTCAGCATGGTTCTGTAGCAGCAACTTAACCACCTCCACGTGCCCATTCTGCGCCGCTGCAGCCAGCGCTGTCACCTCTGGACACGCGCTCCTGTTCACTCTGGCTCCATGACTCAGAAGAAAACGAACAGCCTCCACGTGACCCCCTTCAGCTGCAATAGTCAGCGCAGTATTCCCATCATTGGCAGTCTTGTTCGGCGCCGCCCCCTTTGCTAGCAACAGCTTCATCGCCTCCACTTGGTCCCTCCCAGCTGCAAACATGAGCGGAGTTCGCCCCGCCCCATTAATCAGATCCACCTGCACCCCCGCCTCCAAGAACATGTTGACAGCTTCTACTTGATCAATTTGAGCGGCGATAGCAAGCACATTGGATCCGTCATTGGATGCAGTATGCACAGACTGCGGTGCTACTTTTACCAGCAGTTTGATCAACGTTGAGAGACCATTTTCCGCGGCCAACAGCAGCGGTGTGACGCCGGCATTCGTGGCAACAGCTGCGTCAGCGTCGAAGTCTAGCAATAGTTTAGCCGCGCGAGCGTGCTGACTGGCAATCGCCAAATGCAGCGCCGTGGTGCCGTCGGAGCGTCTCAGGTCCACGTCGACTCCAGTGACCAGCAAGAGCGTCATCACTTCCACGAGGTTCCTCTTCGCTGCCACCATCAGAGCCGAGTTCCCATCGCTGTTCAGTGCATTTAGGTCGCAGCCCTGAGAGTGTGTGCGACGAACGAGACGCAAGTCGCCCGTGGCAGCAGCAGCGACCAATGCCATTATCTTTTGGGCTTGTATAAACGAAAAAAAAGCTCCCTTTATCAATTTATCTCCAAAAAAAAAAGTTGGTTTCAGTATGGTCAGACATATATCAAATCTGTGCAACTTTTATTTTCGAGAATGGGACCCGAAATTAAGGAATCGAAGAGAATATTGTCCAATGGAATCAACGTCCACCGCTTTATTTTTGACTAATCCTCCGCCATCATGGGCAGGTCAACTAAAAGTAAGAGAACGCGTGAGTACTCCAACGAGGTGGGCGTTGAGGACAAGAAGCGTGTCTGCACAGCCAAACACGACAACGACGGGTTCTGTACACAGTACGAGCGCTTCAAACACATCAAATTCCCAGCAGCGATCTCAGCTCTGCCTCACATCATGAAGCACATCGACCTTTTGCTCATGACAATGGATGAAGCAGCTATCGAGGCAGCAACAACGGGCGATTGGGACTGGATGGACGAGCTGCTGGCTCGACATGACTGCTTCGATGATATAGAAGCGATCACGCGGCCTGCAGTAGCCAACGACCATCTTGACGTGGTGCAGCTGCTGATGCCTGCATTTTTCGGATATCATGGCGAGATGGATATCTATAATTGGGGGGATGTGCTGAAGATGGCTGCGGTGGCAGCCGAGAATGGGCATATCGATGTGGTTAAATACCTGCTGCCCAAAGAAATCGATTCCTATCTAGGAAACAGCGCATCAAGCTTGATTGGAGCTCTTCAGCGAGTTTTCGAGGAAGCAGCAGCAAATGGACACGTGGACGTGGTAAAACTGATGGTGGAGAGAAACTGTGAGGGTCTTCGCTATTTGCGCAGCAAAAAAGGATGCACTATCGCGTGCGATATTAGGACTGCAGCTCGAGATGGCGGATTTCTTGCTGGGTCTTAATGAGTTTCGCTGGAATCTGCCAAAAGCCTGTGAAGCAGCGATAAGCACAAGACAGCACTCTCTTGTACAAAAGATAGTGGAAGCCTATGGACCACGCAGAAAGGACTCTATTCTGCTTGTTGAGTTGGCTATGATCGGCAGTAAAGACTCTGTTGAATACCTGTATAACCACGGTCACAATGCCGCAGCCTTGGTCAGCCAGGCTGTTATCAGTGCGGCGGAATGGGGCTGTACTGGCGTCGTGGAAGTCCTGCTTGATGTTGCAAACATCTCTCCCGATACAGTTGACAAAGCTTTCGAGGCTGCAGCTGATGGATCGTTCAGAGCTATTGATACCCTGGAATTTCTTCTGAAGAGAAAGCGCGCTTCATCTGAGGTGATCGATAGAGTCTTTCGATCATCACGTCGTGCAGACGTAGTCACGCTTTTGTATAACCGCGAGAAGATATCGGACGAGTCGATAAGCGCAGTTCTGCTCACCAACGGTGATTTTAGAGGCCAGGATCAGCTTGACATCTTCAATCTCTTCTACAAGTTACCGCATATCTCCTCGGATGTGGTTGGCAAACTATTCGTCAGTGTAATCTCACACTTTCGACCAAAACTCATTGAAATGTTGCGTAATGATGCCCGCCTGACATCCGACGCGATAAGTGAAGCTTTCGTTAAAGCTGCAGAAATCGATGATGCCTCCATGATACAAGCACTGTACAACGAAGAGCGGGTTTCAACGGATGCGCTCGTTTCAGCATTCATGAAATGCACCAGTCACTATCGCACTGACATCACGGACGCCATAGTACGATATATGTGCGCTCGATCTGATGTAACACCCGAATTGAAGCGTCAAGTCTTCGTGGTCGCGGCTCTTAATGGTCTACAGAGCTCGTTGAAGATTTTGACTGAACACGAAACCAGCGACTGGCCACTTACATTTTTGAAGAAGGTTTTAAACTGTGCATGCGTGGGCGATGTGAAGAACTACATTCGCGAGTTGATTTGCGATCAACTCTTCAGTGGAAGGCCCCAAAAGGTGATTGCGTCTGGGAGCGGTGGACACGATATCGACCTCTTAACATGGAAATCTGAAATTTGAGAGAGTATTTGTCCTTAAAAGGACAAATACTACCGAGTCAAAGACAACCCCAATTCTTTACGCACTTTTCTTGCGAATCTAACGATGTGTATGTGCTGCATGTGCCATCCGATAATCTGGATGTGCTAATTCGTCAGATGTAGGTAGCCGTTCCTGATGAGATAGCACTTCGTCGTCTCATCCGAGTGTCGCCACGTCCAGAATGCCCAACCGCCCGTAGTATCGGTGTTGTAGTAGGCAAGTTATTTTCGTTCCAGCTCGCGGAAGTAATGGACCCCCCCTGGAGTCTGGAGATCCGCCCATGTACCATTCACCGAGGAAGAGGCGGTTGTTGGTTGGAGCTGACTTCAAGTGACTCTGGTCGTACTGGTCAATTGCCGCGAGCACCTGTTCCTCCGTCTTGCCTTCATAGCCCCAGATGAAGTACGCGTGAATCTCGTTCCACACATTCGTGTACTGCGGTGCACCGATCATCCCCTTGAGATGGTCCGGATCCTGGTCACAAAGAAACGGAGTCACCAGAAGAATGCAGTCATTACCCGTGGCACGAATCTGCTTGTAGGCCTCGATGTAGTAGTGTTGCAGTGCATTTCCGTCAACAGGAGGTACTGGCTCCTTCATCAAGGCCATTCCCAGGAACGCGGGGCTGTTCTTGTACCTTGCGGCGAGGAACGTCGCAAACTTGATCGAGTTGTCAATGTTGGTTTGCGAACCCACGGTGCCCAGAGTGACGGGGGGGGGCACTGTGCTCGATGCCGTTCTGGCTTCCCTGGTGAGCGTGTTGACTGAAAATTACCGCGATATTGTGCTTAAGCGCCCAGTCGTTGATCAGAGCATCCAGGTACTTTAATTTAGGCCTTGAGCAAACATGTCTCCTTCAGTACCGGGAGCAGTGGTAGCATCACGAATGATCCAGTGACCGACAGGAACTCTGACGGTGTTGAGCACGCCCGTGTCAGCGATCTCCTTGATGTCGGCCTCTGTGATCCAAGTCTTACGGTGCTGCTCGAACGCAGCGATGCCCTTCTCCTGCCCAGAATCTGCATCGTGTGGTACTCTCCTTTGTGATCCTCATCTCTGGAGACGCCATTCCACAGAGCAGATTCCCAGGTAATCCAGTGTTCCGTGAGTAGCCATCCTCGACGACCTTGGGGTGGACTGTGCCACTGCGGAACTGGGCCTGGATATGACCACCAGTAGTGTTGGTGCTTCGCGACGAAGAGACGGTGGCCGACACAGCTCCCACGACTTGTTTCCTGGTATCCGTGCTGCTTTTCAGGTAGCAGTGGGGCTGACCATCCCAACCGTTGTTGATGAACGTGAATGCCTAACAACCGAAGGTACCGGCGCACTTGATACAGCACTCGTCAGGGAGCTTCATGCCAGTTGAATCGACGATATCAGCGCCATTGTAGTCCATACCGACCACGGGGTTGCCGCATTGAGCAGGCTTCGCGCGACACTGGTAGTAATTCGAGTTCCACGGCTGACAATAATTTCCAGACGAGCAGCAGTTGGGCCCACTCTGATCGTTGCCACAGTAGGCACCGGAAGCAGCCCAGGCCTCAGCTACTTCCGTTGAAGCGAAAACTCCCTGGTGTTGAAGGACGAGGCTGGACCGGCAGCCGCGAGAGCGAGCAACACAGACGAAGGGTTCCAAGTCATCGACACTAGAGGCTTTAAGCTGTAGTACGAAAACGGGTTTCAGGACGAAAAATAAAGTCGTCCTACACTTACGTTACGACTGTTTAAGCAGGCACGACGCAACGAATCAAATCACTTCTAGCCTTTCCGAGCACCAACGATGGAGGAAGAAGCCCCGAGAGTGACAGCTCTCTAGGGGACATGCTTAGTGAAGACGCGACTGCATCGCTGCAGCTTGCACAAGAAGACCCCCTCCTGCAGATAGAAGAGGCTGAAGCAGCGCAACAGGCGACCGTGTCGGATGATAACGACGCTAGCTGTGAGGAAGTATGCTGATCGTAAAGAAGTAACAGGGGTGTGGAAAGGAATAGCAAGCAGGCTTAACCAGAGTGTGTCGGCCAGTTTCAGCTTCCGCGCCTGCAGGGATCGCACGACCCTTCTCCTCCGCAAGTATGCAGTGCGGAAGAAGCGCAACATAGCGGCGAGCGGCACGAGTGAAGTCCACACGGACGACGACGACGTCCTAGAGCAGCTGCAGCAGCTCAAAGACGAAGCTGTGACTCAGACGCAGACGAAAAAGAGCATACTCGGGTAGGCCAGGCGGTGCAGCACGATACATAGCCCTTCCAGACCGTTGCAGCAAGCACGTGAATGTCCACCTGTTCGGACCACGTCAGGCAACCGAAATAAAACTTGTAGTTTTCGTAGCTGGCGGTGTGTGAATCGGTAGAAAAATAGACACGTATCCTCAGTAAAATCGTCGATATTAAACTGGACTTGGGGAATGGAATGCCGAGGTATCGAGTCGTACAGTAGCGCGAGGCCGTAGCGCCGTAGCTTCGACGCCACCTCCCAGTCGCCATTGAGCTGCTTCAAACCAGAAGCTTCCAGCAGCTCTCTTGCTACGCGGCGATGCGTGAGGACGTCTTCGTCGCTGTCCGAGTCCATCTGGACCAGGGTGCAAATTTTCCGACTGACTATCTGGCTGATTCCGTTTCGTTGCGAAAAGCAGATACGAAAGTTATCGTTGCCAGAAGACGCAACAAAACGAAAAGATGAATTTTTACCCAGAATTTATCAGATTTGCATCAGATTTTCGTTTCGTTTTGAACTGCTTACGCACTCTATTAGGGGTCCTCAATTTTGGCAGCAGCAAGTAAGGTTGGGCGTGGCACTGGCGCATTCATGCTTTTGATTGGCCAAAAATAAATGGCTCTATTTGCTGCCGACTGCTTGTTTTCTGCCGCGATTTTAAGGCAGTTAGCATGCCCCCGGCAGCAAGAAAAACGATGGAAACAATCGAAGCAACGGAGCAAGGGAACGATCGCCGTGATAGTGCTGGCGATGGTATCCCGTCGAAATCAAAAATGCCCCGATCTCGGCGGGCGCGCTGGCACAACGATGGCCCGGACGACTCCGTTAGTTCTCTTTGCGTTTTGCTGGACTGGCTGACAACAGAAGACAACTACAACAAGTGGCGTGGCGGTGACAAATAATCCGGGGAGACCAAGGCGGTACTAGCAGCACAGATCTCGACGCTTATCCACGAGAAGGGAATCACACACTTGCGTAAGCCGAAAGACATCATTACCAAGATCAGTCAACTCGAGCAGAGCTTCAGGGATGCGGTAGACTTCCTGAATAATACCGGTGCTGGCGTCACGAACGAGTCCTCGCTGCAACAAGCGATCGAGAAAAGGCGCCCGCACTACAGCATCCTAAAATACGTCCTCGGCGATCGGTCGTCTACGCGACCGCTTGTCACAAGCGATGACTTGGCTCTCCTGGATGGTGCGGAGCTAGAGTTGGACTTTCACGAGGAATGCAATGATCAACCCGCGGAATCGACGCTTTCGCAAGAAGGGGGAGCCAAAAAGAGGAAACTCAGCAACGGAGCTGCCAAGCGGTCCAGTTCAATTCGCGCTCGGAGCCCTAGTGTCTCGAGCACGATATCTGACTGGAGTGACCTCAACGCAGCGCTGTCACGCTCAAAGGCGCTGTAGCAAGAAATCCAGCGCCAAATGCATGACGAGAATCTCGTACTAAAGCGACAGCAATTTGAGCAGACCTCGAGGCTAGAAGAGCGGCGTGTCGCCTGCGCAGAGGAGGAAACAAAGTGCCGAGTGCTCTTGCTACAGACACAGGCAAAATAGGAGCAGGCACAGGCCCAGCGTGAGGAGATGCTGATGAAAGTAGAGCTCGCAAGAAATCGCAAGCGACTGCGAGAATGAAGGCATCCCAGAGTGTGAAATTGAGGAGCTGCTACCTTTACGTTCTAGCTAGAAACGACCATCATTTTCAACAAGAAAATGAAAGAGCTGATCGCGGCGATCTGGGCTGCCTTCCCACGTGCTATCCTCGCCTGACGTGTCTCCATCGTTGAGCGATCTTTCCTTCACCACATCAGCACTGATGTCTTCGTCGAGCTCAGCCGGAATTGGATCATGAATAAGCAGATTGTGAATGACAAGAGAGCTAGAAAATAGTCTGATAATCCACAATAGGTCGCCGCGGCTGCGAATCAAAACGCGGACGCCCTTGAAATGCTAGAACCGGCCCTTGAATAAACCGATGCAGTGCTCCGTGCCGATACGATTTTTTGCTAGCTTTGTGTAAAAAAAATCTTGGTCAAGAGCGATGGCTGCCCCCAGGGAGCTTCTTGAAGGGCGACACCACGTAGCGCGACGCTCGAAAGGCTGAATCGGTTAAGAGGTACTCGCTCTGGGAAAAGAACGACTCCGGAGAGCGGCATATCCTAGAATTGGACCACACTCTGTCGTCGTGCGTGCATCCTGGCCAGCCAGTAAGAGCATACGTGACCTTCGCACGACCATCGCAGCAGATGAGAGCGTTTAGGGCGTACGACCCCTTCCGAGTGTAGTAGTCCTCGCCATTAAGAACAGGTTGGAAAGCAAGGGAGATCAACGTTCCGTCCATGACGCCTACGCAATGAGGAAAGTCGTACCCTGCGCAGACTCGCTTCGTAATTTTCTTTCTCTCGTCTGCAGTTGGCCAGCCGACGACGTCGTCATAGAGCTCCAACAGCGCACTCGTAACGCGCTCGATGTAGTCAAAGCACGCCCCACTAGCCACGTTGAAGATAGCGCTTAGGTTCTCGACGCAGGCATCAGAGCCATGTGTTCCAATGAATTTCAGAAAGACCATGAGCTGGCAGGCTGCCACTGCCATTCTCCGCTTTCCGAGCTGCATTCCGTCATGAACCAGGAGAAACGCGGTACACGCTTGAGATAAACGCGCGGGGAAAGATGTCGCGCAAGCACGACCGCTTGGACGCGCGCCAGTAAGAAATCGTCCAACTCGTCGTCGCACTCGTCTTTGACTCCGAGAGCTAGCCGTGCCTTCCGGACTTGCAACCGTCGATCAAGGAGCACAGCATACTCGCGCAGGAGCCTCGACCGCTTGGATTCCCGCGGCATTGCGCTCTTGCTGCTGCCTCCAGAGATAGGGGTCTCAATTTTGAAACGATTCTATTGGATAAAACCTGGATTCACTTATTTTTGCTGCTGCCAAAATTGAGGACCCCTATTATTGAATTTCAGGAGAGCGAGCATATGCATTGCCCCCTTAACAACGTGGCGTTCAATCCACATGAGCATGTACTAGTACAGTTGTACTGAACTCGCACGGACAAATCCGTTTTGGTGTGGGAAAAAAATGATTACCTCTAGGCAAAGGCCAGCGTCACCACAGTGTTGTAGGTCCAAGCATGTTAACGAGTGCTCACGGGCCACGCGTTCTCGCCTTGATTTTGAAAGCGACGTTGATAGTACAATGCAATTACGCCAGCACTCAACAAAAATGGGTGTTTTTGTCCACAATCCTACGTTTTGGGACACCACAACTGCCGTCCACCGAATCACGTGCAGAACACATAACACAACCGCCCACGTCCCTTGAATTACATACGTCTACATTGCACACTGTATTACAAGTATAATACATCGTAGATCAACAAGCGGCTCACGTACCGGTATATAAACCGCGTGGCGTTGGTGTTGACAACACCATTTACTTCGTATCGATGGGTCTTGCTCGAGATAGAGCCATAGCCTCAGAGGCTCGACCAGTCCACCAACCACGCTGACGATCCCATTTCGTGCCTAGCACTGCAGCCCAGCTTGAGGTTGTGAGATGCAACAAACGGATAGTTTAGATGAAAGGAATGTATGCCTCTATATATTAATAGAGACTATCTATTATGAACACGTAATAATGGTGCGAAATGTGTTGTGACTGAACAAGTTCATGTATAAGCCGGGCAAAACAGTGTTATCAGAAGCTAGCGACTCATACTGATACCTGCCACGAGATACACAAGCTAATCAACATGTTTGCTCTTTAAAGCCACACCGATTGCAGCTCTTTACCGCTACGCTTACTTTTCTCGTGTATGTTGCCCTGTTGCCACCTAGCACAATACCATAAATAGGAAATTCTGATTTCCAAATTGCTCCTTAAATTTGGTACCGTTCCGGTATTCTCAAAAGCTGCTGTCATAAAGATAAAAAGGACTACAAATCTAACACTTAAACAAATCAGATTGAACAATTCTAAGAGTCCAGATCACACTACGATGACTCTGATCGACGCTGCGTTCGTGGGGACTTGCGAGCTGCTCGACAAGCGATCGCCAGTGGCTGCAACAGCGATGAACGGGGGACAAACGGGTTTACTGCTGTCATGGAGGCAACGCGGCTGGGGCATGTGGATGTCCTGACGTTTCTGCTGACGAGTGGTGCCTCCGGCGAATGTGATAAATTTTGAAGGCCGCACCGCTCTCCACCATACCGTGAATCGCCAGCTGCTTGCTGTTGATGCCAACGTCGAATTGGGCGATGCAAATGGACAAACGCCGCTTATGCTGGCCGTCAAGCTTGGTTCTGTCGAGATGACGAAACTTTTGATCGAAAGCTCCCCGAATTCCATTCATGTTATTGACAAGGAAGGGGATAATGTGCTGGGCATCGCGGTCTATAAATGCCAATTGGAAATTTTTCCCTTGCTACTCGACTTTGGCATCAAGACGAATTTGAGTAACGGGGCAGCAACAACCCCACTCATGCTAGCGGCGACAAAAGGTCACGTGGAGATCATCAAAATTCTACTAGACAACCACGTGGAACGGTCATACTCCGTTAACGTTTGCAGCTGAAAGCAGACAAGTGGAGGCGGCTCGAGCGTTGCTAGATCATGGAGCTCACGAGAATTCGCATGGAGTAAACTCGGCGCCTTTAGCGACCGCGGCACAGAGAGGTCATGTGGAGATGATAAAACTACTGCTGATGCACAACGCAAACATCAATCTACAAGACTCGGATGGCGACTCTGCACTGCATGAAGCAGTGTACAGTCGGTCAGCAGAGTGCGCTCGGATATTGATTCAGAGTTAGGCTATTGACTTAGACTTACAGAACGACAGTGGGTGGATGCCTTTGATGGCAGCAGCGCAACGAGACCTAGTCGACGTTGTTTCTTTATTGCTTCAGAAGAATGCCTCGGTCAAGAAAAGGATGAAAGATGGACATTCAGCACTGCATATCGCTGCAGAGGAAGGAAGAGTGGACGTGATTCGATTGCTTCTTCAACGTGGAGCAAGGATGGATACTGTCAACAAGGCGAAGTGGATCCGTTGATGATGGCTGCGAAGCGCGGTCACAGACAAACAGTGAATTTCCTTGTAAAGAACGGTGCTAGTTTGGTGTGGAAGAACAACGATGATCAAAACGCAGCAGGCGTCGCAAAGCTGAACAACAGGACCGACGTTCTGGTTCTTCTCAAATCCGAGGAACCAGAGGTGACTAAATCTTGCGCGTCATCCAACACTACATTGCTGACAATGTCGATATTTACCTCGTGATTATGGGTTCGTGTCAATAAATTCAAAGAAGTAAATGAAGATTCAATTTTTCATTTAAAAAAAAGCGTTTGCAGCACCCACCTTGGTTTTGACGATAATCTTCAAACTATCAGGAGTGTTCTCAATCCTCGCCGTGAATCTCGCAGGGCATCCTTGAAATCGAACCACTTTCTGTCGCTTCACATTACCACGCGGTTTCAAATGGCAACCATGAGTACATCGGTATACCCTGAAGACCCACTTGAACGTGCTAGGCACTGTACTTCGGATGTCCTGCAAATAACATACCATTTAGTGCTAGAGCGACTCTAAGTAACAATGCCTTTATGAATACAACACGTACTTGTTGTGAGCCTCAGTTAATCTTGAGTCGCGCCAGCGATACCGCAGATGGTCCGACTCCTTGTACTTCTTTGCAGCCTCTAGGATCGTATCCCAGTCGCTACTTCCCCGTACTGGGAAGGGAAGTAGCAGATTCGACACATGATCAACAATTTTTGATAATGTTGATTCGCTGACCCCACGTCTCGCTGCGTCTCTGCCGGGGAACACGGTCGTTGGAAACCAATTCTTCTACAGGAGACTCGTCACCACAGGAGTCTGCGCTTGTTTGCTTGGAAACTACAACAACAGAATCGGTACAAAAATTATTAGTAGTAGCAAAATACCGCAATAAACAAAATGCATGTACCTAGTCTTATGTCTTGAAGTATGTTTACTGACGCCGCATCGCTGTGTCTTGGACGCTTGCGCTGGGATGAGATGCTGGAATCCTGCGCGCGGTGGCGACGTTTATCCTCCAAGCCTGTTTAAACATAGCATACTTAGTTAGACTGAAGATGTTGTCATATCTAGTATGGGATATAACGAACACTCTGCTTCTTGAGTATTCACGCAGGCATCTTCCTCGTCTTGCCCACCGTTAGTGTCTCCATCTTTGTCCGGTACGTAGTCTGAGTCGCTGTCATGCTACACAATGGAGATAACGTCGCTCTTCTACTTGTCCGTGTGGTCCTTGTCATGCTGGTGCTCAACAGGGGGTCACCTGTACGAGACGCACTCACAAGGACACGCGGAGATCCTGTTGGGAGTTGGGGGTATCGAGGCGGTACCCGTGGTTGAAGTGGTGGCGCTGGCACCTGCCACGGTATCTCGAGATGTGCCAGGAAGTGGTACACGAGTGGTACCAGGCTGAACGTGAGGCTCTGGGTCTCCACGCGTCGAGCGCGGGGGAGAAGAGAGGGTAGATAGAAGTAAGGATGAATCTCACTCTATCTTTTGCATCAATCTACATACTGCGTTGTGCAAACCTACCCGGCCTGACGGCTGGAGGTTTTAACAGATCCCTTCTCCTCGGAGGCGTGGGAGGTTGCTCCGCGCTGATTTCCGGGTCCCGCATTCTGGCGTTCTCCCGCGTCCGGCCGTTGTTCTCTTACAGCCGCTCATTTGGTTTGTGTTGATTCTGACCGTTATTTTTAGGGATCGATTCAAATGTAAAATGCGCACTTGGGCTAAAAGGCGTTTATTTGTGTGTTTTACACGACACGATTAGGCGATTTTAAAGGCGCAATAACCACTGTGGTGCAGCACAGCAACTCGTCGAGCCATCCCGCTTGGCCTGTCGTTGTTGCTTCTACCATCGCTGGCTTCTTGAAGCTAACGACGCCTGAAGAAGTTCTTCGGGCGCCGTAAGCTGCGCGTCAAAACCAGTGTCAATACAAGCACACTGGGAAGGGGAACATGTCAGCGGGTGTGGGTCCACAAAGGTTTTGTCAATACGTGTGTGTGTGGCACCATGTCCGGGATGGTGACACAACCTTTCATACCCACACACGTACTGTCCAACCTTTTGGTTATAGATAGGTTCTTTAAACTGTATACCCAGAACCCGTCGTTGGCTCACAGAGAGGGCAGAGTGGCAGAGCAGAATTACAAGTCATTGCGGTTTAATCCTGTTTTTTGCGGTTAGACAAATCACTTTTTATCTCAGATTCAACAGGAATGAAGACAGCCCGCTCACTGAGAGCACTTGCGTAGGTCTCGACTAAGTAGCAATCATGGCAAAAACTGTATGCCTCAGCCATTCTGCCTTGAATAGCGAGAGCATGGTGACATGGTATTCCTGTTTGATCGAAATCGGCACAGGTGCAAGTCCGACGAGTAGTGTCAACACGACGTCTAATCTTCACCATTGAAGCGGTAGCATGCACGTAGGATATGTCCGTGGAGGCTTGCTGAACAAAGTATTGACCGATGAGCTAAGACTGTTTACCATAAAGTTTGCTAGCACCAGGGGTCAGTACTAGAACTTTCTTCTTCCACGAGTCAGCATTTTCCGAGCGTTTAAAGCATTCATCCATAAAACTGGAACACATTGCTTGAACGAAAGCATACGTGTGCATATGACGCATGCCTTTTACAAGCTGACTCCCAAACACATTTTCGACAAAGTTCGACGTGCGCCACCCATACAGAGGAACCACACCAATATTCGCGAACACACACCAGCGTATGGGAGGTATTTCTTTCAGGTAGGTTTCACATCTGCCCCAAGTTCCAACTCAATCCAGTTAAGGTGGCTGTTGTACAACTCCTCAGTATCCGACCCCTGTAGCTGCCATACTAGATTCTTGTGGTGATGCGTGAACGCGCGAAATCGTCCCAAAAGGTTTCGAATGATATGAAGAGTGCAAAACTTCAAGTTTAAATCCATGTCGTGTGAGACCGAAATTATCGCAGCACTGCGATCGCAAAACAAAGGCACTCCGGCAAAATCATATCCGCTGCGTAGCAAAACGTTAAAGAACCATTTGTAGTTTTCAGCGTCTTCAGATTCCACTAATCCAAACGCTATAGTGAGGTTGCGTAAGTTTCCGTCGCGGCCGACCAAATGCATCTGAACTCCGCTGTAGGAAGTGCACTTCGAATGACTACAGTCGATACCAACTATGGTTTGTCGTGCTACGATAGCGTCCGCAAAAACTTTGACGATCACAATCGCTCGTTTAAAACGTCCCTCGTCATCCTGTTCATCTAGTGCCACGCTTCCAGGATTCAACTTTTGAAATTGAGTCAAATAGCTTGGTAGTTTTTGGTAGGATTTCGCTTGTTCCTTCGACGACACATCATTGAGCTGCTGCCGCGCTCTATATACAGTCCTTCGTTTTTTTTCACTAGCGTGATACAATCTCGCGACTGAGATTGTTCGGTCAGAGCTGAGGCAGACACGGTCGCATCCGCGGCGACTGCGCTCCTGAGAGTAGATATTCCAGCAATCTGACGCCTTGTCGGATTGGCGACGGATAGACAATTATTGTAACGGGGTTACACACAAGTGGCTACACGTAACCACTTGGTTAAATGGAGGGTTCTCGAACGTTGGTGTAAGTCACACCAATGGTTACACTTTGCAGACCACTGGTCTGTATGCATTTAGGCTTCCTATTGGTAGATAAACATTTCTTTCTACCAATTAGATTAGCAGGGTTCTGACAGCCATCGGATGGCAGAATATCTTTCATTTAGGATATCAGTTTTAGGAGGAAACCCAGTCCAGACATAAATCATAAATAACAGTTCTCATTTTAACCCAAAACGGCTTTTAGCTTTTCTTATTTTAGTAAATCTATACTTTCGGACGAAAGTATAGTTAACCTAAGTTTAAGCAAACTACGCTTCCTCGTACACGTGCGCTAACGTGTAAGCCGAAGTAGTGGGCACAGAGTAGGCCCATTACACCTGGTAGCACTTTGTAGTCCGTCCAACGACCGACTACCTGACTTGTTCGTATGGAATGCGAGCAAGGGGCCGAGAACCAACCCATGGACGGTAATCCGTCCATGCGTGGCCCGAGCGAGTCTGCAACGCACATTGCGCGTGCAGACTGCCCCCACCTGTCGGATCCAGAGTGGGAGGCACTCCAAAGACTGGCAACAGTCATTAGGGAGGCAGTCGTAGTGACGATGCTACGGACGTTGTCACCGACAGAGCAACACGGTGTTGCTCTGGGCTTCATAGTCAAGGAGCAGCGAGATGCTGCTACCGCTACGACTACGACGGCGTCGTCCGGGACGACACCGCGCGTGCAGTCATTGAAACTGCACGTGAGCAACTATGTGAGAAAAGAGGGGGAGCCTCTTCTCCGATGGCTTGTCGAGGTCGACACTGCCATTGCAGCTCGACGCATCTTCGACGATCCGTCGAAGGTTGCGTTCGCCATGTCATGTCTTGGCGGACGAGCGAGGAGCTGGGCGTATGGAC
>QOKR01000775.1:0-23203 GCA_016880985.1 Phytophthora idaei
GGGTCAAGACGTCTGAAGAACAGGGTCTTTCGTTGTGTCCTGACGACGACTTCGTCACCTGTCCACTTCTTGCCATTGCGCTAGCGCTGATTACGCAGTCGTCACCAACCGCCGCACTGCTAAATCAGCTTCCAGAACACCAGGCCCAGTCACAAACCTCCCTGACTCCAGCCACCCCTCTTATTGACCTGATCGACCATCCCGAAGGCGTGCCTGACCTGCAAGTACCCAAAAATTGCTCACCCGAAGACAAGCAAACCGATTCTGCTCCTGGGATTCTCAACTATGTAAATCGTGTCCTGGATCGAGCCGCGAAAAAGGCGGGCGTGGCTGAGCGCTTGACGTCGCATCCCTTCAGGCGTGGAGGTGCTCAGCATGCCAACGGGGCTGGGATGTGCGTTCAGTGGATCTTTGACCGAGGGGCTTGGAACATGACGGCGACAAACAAAGCATTCGCTTACGTCTTCAACACTCCATCGGAAGGCCACAAAGTCGCTCGGGTCTTGAGCAGTCATGACCCTGAAAAAGATGTTCCTCTCCTCTCTCTCGACGCCATCGATTCCGGAACACAGGTGAAAATTCGATCCGTCGCGTCAGCCCTCTTCACCGCTTCGTCCGGTCTCGAGATGCCACAGTACAACGTGAACGAACGCGTGCTCGACACATTGATGGCGTACCTGCTGAAACACTATCCTCAGCTCAAGAAGCTTGGGGCGGATAGCCCAGCAGTTCAGCGCATTGAGGCTTGTACCCGTGACAAAGGATTCTCCAGTAATGACTTGCTGGCTTGGTCATCATACCTGGCCGGTGACAAAAGCACAAACACTATTCAAGCAGGCGCGGCTACACAAGACACCTCAACCGATTTCACCAGACACCCCATGTATCTTCACCAAGCGTCCTTGATTGAGCAATTAATTCAGGTCAACCACAAGCTCGACATGCGGTTGTCTATCATGGAGGCTAAGTTCTACAACAAGCAAGAAGACACACCAACTACAAATGAGGTAAGTATCAACACGGAGATCAATGAACCACCCGCCAAGCGACGTCGTACCTCTGGGGCTACCAACCTGAAAGATGTCTGGTTCACTTGGTACACCCAAGAACCGCGTATGTGGAGCTCAACGGACGCAGGAACCAAGTATGCGCGTTCAACTGCCAAGCAGGTTGTCGCATTCTTGAAGCTGTTTCTTCCGGATGGCTTCAAGCTCCACGAGAAGTCACCACGATACAGAGACGAAGTTCTCAAGATTGGCGAAGCCGCTGAGGTAGAGCTACTAGCGTACCTTCGTGGTCAGGACATCACTGCTCGCGGAGCTCAAAACGTCCTGAAGTCCATGCGCAAGCTGCACAAGAGTGGTCATCTCAATGACCAAGTTCGCCGTTACCAGAAGCTTCAGGCTGCGAACTGCATTGAAGATCCTGCGCCAGCACACACTACGAAAATACTAGGGTTAGTTTCGTCAGCGTAATTACGTACCATTTTACATGTTTGCCGCTCCAACCAGTGCTTGCTTTTACTCGACTTGTTCTCCCAAATTCCATCGCTCACTGTGTATTCTTCATCCGAACCAGTGCAGCTCCGCCACCATGCCATCGACCAAGCCTGTGAAGAGCGCCATCAGCTCGGCGACGGAATTCAAGACGCTCTGTGTGACTGTGTCCAAGAGCTACAAGATTCGGGTTAGTGATGAAGCCATCCGCCATCTGCGCCTTACCATGAATACGAGCGTCGCCTCGGCGGCACTTCTTCCTGAAGCCATTGACGTTATCATCTCATCGCTGGTAAGATAAAACAAGCGGCGTTACGGTCTCGACGATGTACGCGCGTGGCTTGTTCCTCCTAGTCCTGCTAACGACGCAGAATCCGATGACGAGGCGGAGTGCAGTACCTACGAGAACCTTGAAGGAGAGAAGCAGCACTACGTCCGCAAGCTACTGAACTGGAAGCGCCAGAACCGGAAAACGTATTACCTGGTGGACTGGGAACCAACGTGGGAGCCTCGTGAACATCTGAACAAGACACTTGTCGCTGCCTTCGAGAAAGAGCGCCGCCTTCTCATCGCAAGACCTTCATCGAAGACGAAGTTGTGGAAGACAACACGCTAAACAACACGGAAGCATATGATGAGATGAAGCATGAGCAAATACAGGGTGTATTACTTGCTTAATAATCAGTTGCGGGGAGATATACATTAGTAGTATTGAACACTAAACTTAACCTCCAAATGGAACAGCAAAGTTAACCTCGTTCCAAACCGAACACGTATTTGAGTGCAGCGTTAAACACAAAGCTTAACCTCCGTATGGAACAGCAATGTTAACCTCAACGCAAGCAAGCGCACCACGCACAAGGAGCAGAGGTGGCCGCACATCACACAAAAATACAACATAAAAATACGCACAGACCCTTGGCGGTAGTCCATTGGGCCCAGTAGTAGGTGATAGGAAACTTGAGAGATGCCGGGGAAAAATCGAGAATGGCGGTCAGCTTGACTGTGCGGCTCCACAAGCCAACCGATTGAATATATCCTTATTAATAAGGTTTTACCCACGTTCAGCGTGGGAGCCAGTCACTGGTGAAAGTAATTACGTGTAAAACAGTCGTAAAAAGTGGGGTTCGCTTCTAATAGTGGACTCCGATTTCTGACTGATGGCCTCATTTCCTTATTTGCAATGGAGCGTGAACATGCCTCTGGGCCTAAAAACTGCATAATCAATAAATCCCTGTTTTCTTGGCCCACAGGCCGTTTTAGAGCCTGATACTCTGTCTATAGACTCGCTACAAATTGGGCTTTCACGCACCTGATGGGTTCACTTATCCCAAAATGTGATCCCCTAAGCACCCTACACAACTAATACACAGTTACATGACTTACACATTAATTTGTACTGCTTTTGTTGCGGTCGGAGATTTTATGTTATGGACGTAAAAACATGTGCTGTATAATTCCCGATATTTTTTGTGTATTCACAGACGTCTTGACATATTGTACAAAAAAGTTAAAATTCGGTAAGTTGCTAAAACCGATCCAAGCATGGAGTACGCCAAGAGCGTGCGCAGTGCCTTGCGCCCTCGGACACTGTTCGCCTCCGTGTGTCCCGTGCTCGTGACCGTTGCTCTCCTCTACAAGTCGCATGATGTCTCCTTCCTTCAGCTGGACGTGCTCACTGTCCTGGGCTGCGCTGTGCTGGCGCAGCTCCTTGGCAACCTCAGCGCCGTCTACAACAATTTTCAACGTACGCTGCAACCCAAAGAACCAGGGACCAAAGACGCCAAGATCATCCTCAAGTAAGTATTAACTACCTATTGGTTTTTCTTTTTAATAATTCATAAGCTTATTTTCTTGTTTATTGTAGCTTGTTGTCGCTGACTCAAGTCCGCCACTGGTCGTTTCTGTTTTACGGCCTCCAGTTGGTACTATTGGGTCTGACACACGTCATTTGTGACAAGGATGTTGAAATTACCGGAGCTATGGCAGTACTCGCCACACTGGCGTTGATTTATTGCCGACGTGGTGAAGAGCCTTTGCCTGTAGTGGGCTTGAGCGAAGCTTTGATAGCCTGGGCGGTTGGGCCAGTCGCGATGATCGGTACCGCTCTTTACCTCGTTGGAGAGGTGCCTTGGGCCGTCGTACTCTACGCGTACGTCGTGATGCTCTTCGCATGGGCTTTTCTGGTCTTGGAGAGTGCTCGGGACGCCCCCTTTGCTCGACGTAAGGGGCGGTCGGACACGTCGTTGGCGCTGAGGTTGGGATTCCAGTGGAGTTTCCAGGGCTTTTTGCTGATAATGGTGTCGTTCTACGGTGTTGTGCTGCTGACGGGAATCGTGATGGGGCATCTGGGTAACTTTCTGCTCGTAGCGACGATCGTCAAGCTCAAGGATATCAGCGAAGACTTCCGACTCGAGAGACTCGATCGCCTGCCCGACCAATTCGCTAGACTCGCTGTATTTTTGGGAGTAGGATTCATCATTTCAATCCTTACAGGGCTGTCGTAAAAGCGACATATACTGTACAGTTCTTGGCAAATTTACGAGAAAGTTGTAAGTTCGTGTCGACTACTTTAACGTCTTGGCCCAATCCGGCAACTTTACTTTAAGTACTCCAAGTACAAGGTATGGATCGAGCAGAAACTTGAAGAATTGGATTGGTCTCGAGTGTATCAGATCTCGCCAGCCCAGATTGTCTACGTCTGTGACGCGTCCGAGACGGACTGGAAAAACTACCTGGAACAAGACAAAAACCAGATCATGGAGGGGGTTGACGGTAAGGTCTACCTTGTAGATCTTAATTCGCCCGAGCATGGGGTATATGTCTGTTACCTCTGCTCCTCGTTTCTGATGAACCCCATTATCCATCAATACCTGCGTCCGTGTGGCCGATCGTGCGTGCCTCATATTCACAACTACACCCCTGATACGTGCTTCGGTCCTAGTGCGCAGGTGGGAGCTGCTTTGCCTCCTGGAATTCGTTGCTACAGCGATTGGCGTACTATTCAGGTAGAAGTTGGTTACCTACGTCGATGGGGACGTTCTCTAGGTCAACTTGACTGGAAAGCGGAGCAGTGGGCCTCGATTCCAGGCGTGCATTACATCTTCTGTGTGCTGGTCACGAAAAAGTTGGCTCATGCTGAGTACAAGTTTTACCAAGTGGACCAAGAAAATCATGCCCTTCCGGACCAGGAACCTGAACCTATTGTTGCTCCACGAACTGCCCGTTTGGTTCTCGGATTGCAATCAACCGACACCGCAGGATTCCCTGATTCACTTGTCGTCGATCTCTTCGATATCCTAAAATATTCTCGACGCAGTGTTTAAGTAATAGTCCGAAAACTTCAACAGCAGTCCATCACATTAATCAAAATTAAAAAAAACTACACGACCTTGGTCCAATCCGGAATTTGCATCCTGGCAAGGATGTCGATCGCTGAAATTAATGCCACGCTTGCTGCATTGAACTGGAGACAAATATCGCGAACCCCTCGAGGCCAGATCATTCTTCTTTGCGATGCGACTGAAGCGCAATGGAAGGCTTTTGTGAAGTTTGATTCTCGGGAATTCAAGTCGTCTCGGGACATTCGATCGAGCCAAATGGAGTGGATTGACAGCCGCATTTACATCGTTGAGCTACCGTCACCAGCGCAGGACGTTTACAGTTTTATGTTTGGCAAATACCTTTTATCTCATCCTGTGGTAGGGACATATCTCGACACACATGGCCGAGCTTTCGTTCCGAATCAACGAATGTACGAGCCAGATGAAAGTTTCGGGCCTACAGAGGAAACGGAAGTTGCGTTACCGTCAGGTTTGAAACAGTGGTGGCACTGGAGTACTCTGAAGGTCGAAATTGGAATTATGCGGCGCTGGGGTCGCTCAACAGGCCAACTTGACTGGAAGGCACAGCGGTGGGCTTCATTTCCTGGTGTGCGATACGTTTTGTGTGTGGCACTGCAACGCAACATGACAAGCGCCCAGTACAAGCTCTACAAAATCGAGCAGCAAGGGCTTCGACTTCCTGAGCAGAAGCCGATTCCCGTGGGTTTCCCACAAACGTATCTTAAGTTTGATTCGAGGTGGCTGCTTGGTCTGCAGCTCGCTGACAAGCTGCCCTATGGCTTTCCTGACCCGCTTGCTGTCAACCTGTATGCTGTTTTAGACAATGCTCGACGCTGATGAAGGCGCTTTTGTAGGTTTAAAAAAAAACGACTAAGCTACATTTGTGTTCTCATGTAAAACATGGCTGCACAAGGGGGAATTCTTCTTATCCAACAGGGGAACCACCAACCGGGGACCCATGGACTGGTGAAGAGTCTGCTCCTGCATGTGTTCTCTTTCGCAGCAAACGAAAGAACGCTCGTGCCACCGTAAACGGCACACGAGCCACTGGTGACGCCGCTGGCGATGCCGTTGGTGGCGATGGAAGTGAGTTCTTCGCCTTGTTCTCCCCACTACCGCTGGATTTTCGCAGTGAAAATCCGTGAAAAGCACCAAAACTTGAGTTCTTGGAGGTACACGTAGGCGGCTGAGGCACTTTATCCTCATCTTGGACAGATGCAGCCACTTCGCTAATGCGGTTGATGAGCCACGAGTGCCACATGAGGAACGGGATTTCTTTCGCAACAATCTCACGATACCACATGTCGATCGTGAGGCGACTCGATGAGTTGAAGCAGCGGTCGTGCAAATTGTTCTCGTTGATGATGCTCAGCGCCGTTAGGTGGAAGTAATGGTGAAGTTTCTTGTGAGTTTCCATCTCCGACTTGGACACCTTAACCTGCGTGCCATCTTCTGCCATGATAGACGTCGGGAACGGCGAGTACGGCACTGCAGTCGCCACGAGGAAGGATCGTCTTCGCTTGATTCTTAATGGTGACGGCATAGCCGGGTTTTCTGCGTCACTTTCAGCAGTCTTGGTGTCAAAGCTCGGTTTGTCGTACACAACAACCGTTTTGAGATCTTTTTCGTCGATGATCTCGTCATCCGAATCGCTCTCTTCGTTGTCGTTGTCAACGATAGCCTGTGAAAAGTACGAAACATGCTCCAGCAGCTCGAGTTCGCGCTGAAGACGTTTACATCGTGACTCGGATGATAGCAGCTTCTCACTTAGTTCATTGCTGTGCACCTGTGCATCGTCCCTGGCCTCTTCTGCAAGACGAAGGTGTTTCTTCAACGCTTTCATATCCTCCTCGTACTCCTGCGCAGCTTTACGCAGTAGATCCTTTTCATTCTTCAGTTCATTCATCGCACGTTGAGTCGCTGCTCTATCCGCCTCCATCTTTTTCCTGTACGAGACTTCACTCTGTGCTGCCAGAGCTTCACACTCCAATGCTTCCTGTTGCTGTTGCTCCGCCACCTGTTTCCATTGCCTCAACGACGTCAGCTCCGCTCCATTTGAGCGCTCAGCAGCTTGAAGTTTCTGCAACTCTGTCTGCAATTGAGCTATCGTGTCCAAATGATGCGAGTATCTCCTCCCATTACTCGTGGCAGTAGCAGCTCCTGTATCCGGTCCACGACACTCGCAGCGGTCAACGAACTGCTCAAACTCCTCCGCCAGATCCGTTTTCTCGTCCTCAACACGCGCGAATTTGCGTTTCCACTGCGCCGTCTCCTGCTGTGCGTGCTCCATTCGACGCTGCCACATATCCCGCTCCACCGAGAGCTCCTCAGTCTCAGTCTCCAACTGGATCTTCAGTGTCCCCACCTCCATTTGCAGCTCCTCATTGGCTTCGAGTAGACCTAGTCCATACTCCGCCGCTTGTCGAAGTTCCTGAAAATAATTATTATTATGAAAAATATTCAGCACCAAGTCGCAAAAATCCTTCTCCTCATAGCAGCAACGTACTTGCTCGCGACGATCCAGAAGCAGCTTCAGTTTATCTAGTTGACTCTTGCCATCCACGGGCGAAACGGAGATTAATCCGTCCTCACTAAATAAGAAAGAATTTATTAAGGAATAGACAGAAGAATCTGTAAGTGAACCAAACTGATAACGGTCAATGGGACTGGTGCAGCGCGCACCCGACGTAGAGTTCCTCGTCTGTTTTTTCGGGGTTGGATGTCTGGCGCTTCTTCTGGTTTGGGTGATCGTCCAGATCTAGCGCGGCGCCAGTGGGGAGACGCATCGTGTAATACAGGACAAAGCGGCGCTTGGGGCAGAAACTGATACGGACTTTTCGAGTCGGAGGAACCCAAACTAGGTCTTATATCCGACTTAAGTACGATTGGGGTAGGTTCAATTTGCTGAATTGGGTCGAAAGTGGGAGTACCGTGAGTTCTCTAATGAGGAAGTAGTGCCAGTTCACAACGGAAGAGCTGCAACAACTGTTTGGTCATGCTGGTCAGCATTTGCCGGTCAGCATTTGTCCGTCAGCATTTGTATTGGACACATGTTTTGAGAGCAATCCACTGGGGGGGGGGGGACTTGACATCGTAGAATGTGTTTTGGTCGCCTATAGCGGCCCGTTATTACCGAGGCTTGGCATTTTTGATGTTTGCATGTTGTTGTCATGGATGTGATATCAAACTGTACATACATGTAGTAAGAGCCGATGCACCACATTGGTTACTGTTCACATTTCAAAGCTCGGTTGAAGGGCAAATGACTAGCCGGATGATGTTCACATTACAAGAAATCTTGGCGAAAATCTTGGGCGCAAAATGATGACATCCTGAGAACATGCATTGGCAACTTCAACTTCATCAAACTTAACGAAGGCGGCCATGCAATCAGTTGTTGTGAAAGCTATCGGCCATCAAACGTGTTTACTGGAGGAACTGAGTAAAAGACGCCAACTGAAACACTTGCATTGAGCCTATGTAATCGCCAAAAACGTATTGGCAATTTAGTTCAAAACATGGCAACAGCGTATTAGGCCGAGCATAACGAAACCAAGCAACACCAACGACATGTTGAAGTTTGTATCTACCCGTTTGAAGAACATTGTCCGCATACAAATTCTTATACGTGGTCCTCCAACGCCACTCATTTTTTTATGTCGACGTCGCCTGCGTCAGTATTTTCTTCCTCAAATTCTAAATCTATCACTAACATCTCTAAATATATGAAACGCTAACCCCTAGACCTTGTAAAACGAATTTCAACCAATCACATCATCGACACAATCACTTTTGGAATCAAAATACAAACCCCAACTGTGAGTGAGTCGAGTGCGCGTGCGGGAGCCGACCACCATGGTGCGTCTGCTCTTCCTTCCTCTTGAGGATCCTCTACGTGCATATAAACGTTATAGCTACTTACCGAGCCATTTAACCTTATGATGTACCCATGTTTCTGCCTGCAGTCCTCACAAGGGGCCACCAACGCGGTGATCGAGCTGTCCAGCTCCAGCTCCGAGAGTGAGGTGACCGTGGGAGACACGGCTGTTAAGCCGAGGCCCAAGCTACGCACTAGACGTATCAAGGTGGTGGAGGAGAGTGATGATCACACTCCAGACTCGCCCGACGTTGCACGCCCAGCCAAGAGACGACGCGAGACGAGCAAGCAGATCCAGGTATTTTATTTTACATATAGTGGGATATTATTTATTCTTAGCATATTTCTTATAACATTTTCCTAACTTGTTGATGTATTGATAATCGTTTTTTTCTTAAATGCAGTACTTTGAAGACGATGTCGGTCAAGAGGAGGAAGAAGAGGAAGCAGATGAAGACGCTACAGGGGATTATGTGGACCAAGTGGAGACTCCGTCGGAGGATGAAAAAATGCCAGAAGAAGATCCGAATCGACGACGTAGCGGACGCAAACGCAAAACGGTGCAATCTGTGATCGATCTGTCGGACGACGACTTTATCATGAGCAGTGGCGAGGAGGAGAAGCCTAAACCCAAGGCCAAACCCAAAAAGAACGCGGCCAAAAGCAAGGCGAAAGGGAAAAGAAAACGGAAAAGCTCTCCGGGAGATTCTAGTGAGGAGGAATCCGAGGAGGATAGCGAGGTGGGGATTATCGAGAGAGTGAAACCGGAGTCGGACGGGTTTATCATTGACAAGATGCTGGCCCGTGAAGGTCACACACAAAAGGAGTGGAAGAAAATCTGCTGGAACAAGAACACTCGCTTCTTGACCCACTGCTCCATTTTCCTGCTGCCTGAGGAGGAAGAAAAAGAGAAGCAGGAGGAGAAAAAGGAAGGACAGGAGCAGAAGGAAGGCGAAAACTCTACTACCGCCGAGAGTCAAACACTCTCGGCACCGAAGTTGAGCACTGATGACGATGAGGTCGAAGATGCTGGCGAGGAGCGCTTCTTGGTCAAGTGGAAGACGCTGTCCTATCTCCATACCAGCTGGCAAACAGAAGAGGAGCTGCTGGAGACAGACAAGAACGCGAAGGGTAAAATCCAACGCTTTCGTGAGAAGGAGCTTCGTGCTTTCTACTCTCAGGATGTACAAGGAGACGAGTATTTCAACCCGGAGTTTCGAAGCGTCGATCGTATTCTCGAGATTAGGGACAAACCACTTGACGACTTTGCCCCAGATGATACTGCGATCGGTGAAAGCAACTTCCAGTACTTCCTGGTGAAGTGGAAGGCTCTTCCCTACGATGAGATCACGTGGGAGCGGGAAGATGACGTCGGCGATGACGCGGCTGTGGAGCAATACAATGATCGTACTGTCAGAGCTGCCAAGCGCTTCAAGAAGATCGCCCTCGCAAAGCACTTGCCGCAGATTAAACGCAAGAACTTCAGAGGCTACACAGCAGAGTCCCCGCCACCGCGCAGGAAGGAGCAAACCTTTCAGCTGCGTGACTATCAACTCACGGGCGTAAACTGGATGCTTTTCAACTGGTACCAGAAACGAAACTCGATGCTCGCAGATGAGATGGGTCTCGGTAAAACCGTGCAAACGGTAATGTACGTCAACCATCTCGCAGTTGTAGAGCGCTCACCGCAGCCGTTCATCATCGTGGCGCCACTTTCGACCTTGGGTCACTGGCAGCGCGAGTTTGACAGCTGGACCAATCTCAATGCCGTCGTTTATCATGGGTCCGCTGCAGCACGAGACGTCTTGCAAAATTACGAGTTTTTCATGTCGGAGGACGAGCTTCTGCGCGCTGATGAGCTTACTGGAGCGAACAACAATGGGAAGCGAGCTATCCCACAACCGAAGCGTAACTGCTACCGCTTTGACGTGTTGATTACCACGTATGAGATGGCCTCCGCTACGGATCTCTACAAGTTGGCTCAGATCGACTGGCAGCTGATGGTTGTGGACGAGGCGCATCGTCTCAAGAATCGCAATTCCAAGCTGTCGAACATCCTGCACACAAGGTTTACGTATGAAAACATGCTGCTGTTGACTGGTACACCACTGCAGAACAATGTGGAGGAACTGTGGGTACTCCTGAACTTTCTGGATACCAAAAAGTTTGCTTCGAAGGAGAGTTTTCTCGAGAGCTTTGGAGAGCTAACAGATTCTGCACAGGTCGAGCGCTTGCACTCAGAGCTGAAGCCGTACTTGCTTCGACGTATGAAGGAAGATGTGGAGAAGTCGCTGGCTCCGAAGGAAGAGACTATCATCGAAGTGGAGCTCACCGTGCTTCAAAAACAATATTACCGCGCGATCTACGAGAAGAATACGGAGTTTCTGTCGAGAGGCGGCAGGAAGGGCGACACTCCCAGTTTGATGAACGTTCTAATGGAGCTCCGGAAGTGCTGCAACCATCCTTTCCTCGTAAAAGGTGTGGAAGAGCGTGAGGTCAAGCGATTGGCGAAACAACCAAATGTGGCGAAAGAAGAGATTCAACGACAGATCAGTGAGAGCCTCGTGGACACATCGGGCAAGTTGGTTCTCCTGGACAAGTTGCTGCCGCGTCTAAAGGAAACTGGCCATCGCGTGCTGATCTTCTCTCAGTTCAAAATCATGCTGGATATCATCCAGGACTATCTGGCACTGCGTCGCTACAACTGTGAGCGCATTGATGGCAATATCACAGGCAACGAGAGACAGTCGGCGATTGACCGATTTTGTCGCGAGGACAGTAATTCGTTCATCATGCTACTAAGCACTCGCGCTGGTGGTGTGGGTATTAATCTGACAGCGGCGGATACTGTGATTATTTACGACAGCGACTGGAATCCGCAGAACGATCTTCAGGCGCAAGCGCGTTGCCATCGTATTGGCCAGAAGAAGAGTGTCAAGATTTATCGTCTGCTTACAGCGAAAACGTACGAGCTGCACATGTTTCACAAGGCGTCATTGAAGCTCGGACTGGATCAGGCAGTGCTGGGAGGAATTAAAAATGACGACCCGGTAGGGAAGCTTAAGGGGGCACCAAAGAAGACCAAGACCAACGACCGAATGTCAAAGGAGGAGATTGAGAACTTGCTCAAGCATGGCGCCTATGAAATGTTCAAGGAGCAGGACAGCGAAGCTGAGGCAGCTAGCAAGAAGTTTGGAGAGGAAAGCATCGATCAGATTCTCAGCCGAAGTACCACGATCGTGCACGATCCGACTCGAGATGCCGATGGAAACGAGAAGAAGAACGTCATGTCCTCGTTTTCTAAAGCGACTTTCGTGAGCTCGACTAACCCAGACGAGGAGGTAGACGTTGACGACCCCAACTTCTGGACGAAGGTCATTGGTCTGAATGGAGTCGAGGAACAGAAAAAAGTGGAGCCTTCACCTCTGCAAAAGAGACGTTGCCGTCGCAAAGTCAAGTCGTACCTCATTGATGACGACAAGGCCTTCATGATGGATAGCGGAGATGAAGCTTCTTCGTCGCGAAAGAAATTATTCCGGGAACTTGGTGGTCAAAAGGACGAAGAATTTGTCATGTCGGATGACGACGACGATGACGACGAGGACTCGAGCGACCTAGCTTTGGCGAAGGACGATTTGTTAGGCATTACTGCTAATGGGAAACGAAAGCGTTCGAAGACACCGGCGCTACCAATCCACTACCAACTCGATCGAATTGCTGAACTTCTCGGAACCTTCGGATACGGGCGATGGGAGGACGTGAAGCGTCATGCTCCAGCGTTGCAAGCGTATTCGGACAAAGTGCTGATCAAGTTCGTTCAGGACTATATCACGGGCATGGTGCGCGTGACGACAGCGATGACGGCCTTCCCGCGTATTGGCCTGGATCTGGAGCCTAGCCGAGTGTACATTGTCTCAACAACAGCGCCTCCACACCAAATGACCAATGCGTCTCCTATTGAGAGGTATGCGCATGAAATGAACTGCTCACTCCGTCGCTATCGCTTCCTTACACGCATGCTGAACGATATGAGAGTTGCGAATCTACTGGCTGTCGCAGTGCCCCCACGACTGTGGATTACGGACTTTAAGAGCCGAGCAGCGCGTGGTTTCCGTGCAAAGTTGCAACAGATCGACACGATGTTCAAGCTGAGCGAGTTTGTGCGGCTAAAGTTCGTGCGAGTGCCTCCGCTCGTAAGTTTGATCAAGGATCTTCAAAAGGCTGGAGACGAAGCTACGGTTCATCGAATGATCGAGTCCGGCACAGTCCCTGAACCTGCTGATGTGACTCCTGTCGAGGAGAAAGAATCCGCACCAGTCGAAGAGAAACCCAAAGAGGCTGCAGAGGCTCTTTCTGTGAAGGTGACGGCAGGAGAAAGTAGTGACAAGGACACGAGCAAGAACGAGGAAGATTCTGCGTCGACAGACCAAAGCCAGCGAGAGGCGTCCGCTGCTCCTGCCAAGAGTGAGGCTGCGACCGAGGCGGAGGGCGAGAAACCTTCTCCTGCAGAGCCTGATGAGGCGAAGTCTTCAAGTGCTGCTGACGAAACAACAGAGGCGGGTACACGTAGTACCTCGGAGCCTCCATCTGACAGTACTGCTGCCACTGTTGCGGATGCTACCGGTAACCAAGGCGACACCAAAACTACGAATTCGCCATCTCCAAGCGGCGAAAAGGATGACAAGAGCGTGAGCGTTGCCGCTGCGAGTAGTGAGAGTAAATCTCCTTCCGAAATATCCGAGGCTGAGATCAAGAAGGATGATTCTTCTAGTGGTGAGGCGCTGAAAACGCAACTGAAGGATGACTCAGGTGCCACCAAGGAGATGATCGAAGCAACTGCTGCAAAGGAGAAGATCGAGCGAAAGCAGGCAGTGCGAATCCTCCGAGCGCTACCACCTGTCAACTCTCCGGAGCCGGTGGCCCCGTGGTGGATTTCTCGCGTGGATGACGTTATGCTCTTGCTGTACGTGTATCACGATGGATGGATAAAGGGACGAACTCTTCCAAGCCGGTTGGTGGACTCGACGACTATGTTTGGAGACCGTGCGAAGCGATATCCGACAGCCGAGTGGCCTTCTCTGGCTACCCTGAATCGACGCGTCAAGGTACTTTTGCACTTATGGACTACCGTAAAGGCAATCCCCCTTCCACCTCCCGTGACATCGATCGCTACAGCTTTGAATATTACCTCTGCAAAGTATCAGCGGCAACACGAAAAGCAGCAGCAACTGCTACGTCAACGCGAACAGCAGCGAGCTCAACAAGCCCGCCATTACATCAACACGTCGTCCCACAGCGTGCGTCACAACCAGTTCGCGAAGCTTGTGTTCTCGTACGGTATTCCAGACGTCAGCACGTGTCGAGACAAGCGCGAACGCAACGAGAAGTGGCGCTACTTTCTGCAGGACAGCCAGCTGGAAATTGGACACTGTCCGTTGGAGGAACTACTCGCTGAAGCGCTAGACCTGGAGCGCGTATGTCGTCAGCGCCTTCGTGCCAATGCTGATGGAATGAGCAATAGTGAACTCAGCGAAGATAACTCGATTTTGGGTGGCAAACGAGGCTTTTGGCTACTTACAACCACGCAGTGTCGACGCTTGTTGCACCGTGTGGATCTGTTCCGACTGCTGCGGACTCAGATCCTTGTGTTGCCACCAGCTCAGCTTGTGGAGTTGGTTACTCGTGTCGTCATGGCCCAGTCAGCGTCTACAGAGTATCCAGGTTGGTGGAGTAGTCCAAGACACGATATTCTGCTGCTACAAGGCGTTGAATGCTACGGACTCGACGAGCACTTGGCATCAGTTTGGAAACTGCCGCTGTTCAGCTCGGCGAATAAGACGAGCTCGTTCCCTAGTTCCAGTTGGGTGGAAAACTACGTGACGGCGCTTGCTCTTGCTTGCCGCAACTTGGTTGTCAAGGCCCGCAGTTACCGAAGTGAAGGATATATTGACTTGAGCAATGACGAATCCAAAGAGGTCCCTGCAGATAACAAGTATCCTTCGCGGCCTGGTGGGAAGCAGGAAGGAGAAACTAGGCGACGCATTCGGGACATTCGTGGCATGCGAGAAGAAGACCCCCACTTCGTTCCGTCCGTGCGTTTGCGACAGATTATCGAGAACCAACAGCAAGTAGACAAGCATTCGGACAAGGTCAAAACACAACAGGTTCAGTTGGCTCCGGCGGAGGAGTCGGCGCTGATGCAATGGGAGGATCCGTATGTTTCCCCGCGCGCACGAACTGTTTGGACTGAGCAGATCAAGCGTGAGGAGATCGAGACAACTAAGAAACGCTCAAGCGGTGGTAACAGTGATGAAAAGGAGAAGGAAACTGGCAGCATTGAAGAAAAGGAGAAAGTCTCGCAGTCGTCTGATGCCGATGTGATCCATCTCGAGAGCGAGAACGACGACGATAACAGCGAGGAAGAGGAGAAGAGCTCACAGCCGCCGTCGTCTTTGCAGGCTAAGAGACCAGTTCGACGCGCTGCCGCTGCTGCTATTGCGGCCGCGAAAGCCAAGCGAGAGAACTCGAAACCCGCAAAAGACGACGAGGTTGCAGCCGCTATGGCTGAAGCTGAGGGAGAGCAGCCAGCTGCGAGTGCGTGGGATGTGATCGTGATTGACTCCTCTGAAGACTCCGATTAGACTTAGCTATCGAATTCAGTGTGTAGGAGGGCATCTACCTCTCGTCAAGTGTAACAAGCCGACCAATGCCATTTTCACGTGTGTATGCAAGGAAATGAAATCGTGTTGTTCAGTTTTTAAACTTAACAGTAAACCACAGCTGTCCTGAGTATGACTTTTTCTTTAAATAAAAAGGTTCAGCATGAAATCCGTACAATTGATATAATGCTCATTGTCCACAGATCCATCAAAACGACCTCCAACACCTCCAACCGAAACTCCCCTTGTGATGCATACAATAACACGTCTCCAGGGGCCAGAAGCTGACAGAGATGGGAGAACCATTGTGGCTTTACTCTATCCAGTGACTTGATCTGGAATAATGGCGTAGGAGTGACCAAGCTTATTATATTCGAGAGCACCAGGGGACATTTATCGTGATATCTACTTTAAAAGGCTGGCTGAAATCGAGCGCGCGGGATTACTGGTGCCACAGCAACCTCCAAGATTGCGAAGTACTCTGGTGGAGCTGCGCCCCATGGTCAAGGACGAAATCAGCTGAACTAAGCCAGCAAATATCGCTGTCGAGGCTACTTTCGTTAACACCAAGGTATCGGGATTCAGCAGCTCTGGGGAATGGGTGACTTCCAAAAATCACTTAAACGGCAACATGTGTGCTCACACATGCTTGACCCAAGTGGTGGCACAAACTTTGTAACGGGATTATCTTCAGGGGCTCTGTGCTGTGGACACACCATGGCTACACGCCCTCAAAGCCTACCAATAGGATAACATCTAGGATACTCTATAGGTGACTTGCATTTAGTATGTGGATGGATTTAGAAACACCTATAAATACACTCAGTCTTAAATCTACCTAGTCTTGGTCAGTTGTCCTTTTAGGCCAGGGACTAGTGAACTGCCGTTCACTGAGAGTTTGTATACTCTCGGAAGCTCTCACTTGCTCTGTGCAAGGTGCTGTGTGACCCGTCACAAACTTAGCACAAATCTGACACAAACGATACTCAGACGCAAAAACAGTCTGATCAATGCTTGTGAGTCTCACAACACAAACACATCAATATAAAGCCAGTCCTCAGCTTCGAAGTCCGCTCAGTTTCGAAGACGTTGCCTGGTGCATGTAGACGCTCTGTTTCTCGCCACACCCGCAGACTCACTCCACAGACTGACCACCCTAGACCGCCTGCGTCGTCTACCGCCCAGCAGACTCACTTCTCAAACCGACCAACTTTGAACCAACTACGACGTCGACAGCTCTTGACACCAGCGCCATGTCTTTAGGAGGCAAAAAGACGAAAGGAAAGAACTTCCGGGCAACGGAGACAGACCGTACGTGCATTGTTATATACCGTTTGAACGAGGTAGAGAATCCGCTGTTGTCTGACACAAAGTGCATGGTTTGATAGGTATGCGTTGTCTAGTAGAAGACCGACTACACTTCGGTTCCGAGCAGTGGGTTGGCCTTGCTTCTGCGTACAACGATCAGATGCCGTCTCGATGGCCTGCCCGCGACGGAGATAGTCTAAAGCGAAAGTTCATGGCTCTGAAAAACAAGCGCAAGCCAACCGGAGATCCGGACTGCCCGTCGGAGGTGAAACGCGCCAAGATTGCGTTCAGACAAATTGAGGCCCGCTGTGCAGTTGGTACACTGCACGAAGACGAGTCAGACGTCGCTGAAAGTGTCGATCATGTGACTGAGGAAGTGCAGGACATTGAGAGCTCTGACGCGAGGTCTGACACGTCTCTCGTCGACACTAACTCAGTGTTGGAGCTGGATGTCAGTGCAAACGAATCGGAGTCTCTCAATCTCGAAGTCCTGAGCCCCACACAGACGAATGTTACTGCTGGTTCTGGTACTGCTATTCCAGCTTCTAGGGGTCCTCCTGCGCCACTTACAGCGACCTCACGGGCTGGACTCAGTCCTAACGAGTTGGCAAGGCTATCGAGTAGAGTGTCAAGGCGACACTCCACCCATGACATCGGCAATACGACCACATACTTGAGTCACACCGCACAGCGCCGTATACGATTGGACAAAATGATGGACAAGTTGGCGTCGGAAGCAAGCTCGTCGCCGAAGAAATGCGATGACCCAACTTTGTTCGGATTGTTGATGATGATGGACGAGCGTCAATCCGCTCGTGAAGCCGAGCTCCGACGTGAGCGAGAAGAGCGCGAAGCAGCACGCGAGGAACGAGAACGTCAGTTTCGGCTGGAGCTGGCACAGAGTCAAAGATCTCGCGATGAACACAACCAGCAGATGCTGCTGCTGGTTATGGCAAAGCTGTTTGGAGTCCAGCCAACCATGAATGGCACTGAAAACTAACTCTTCGCCAGCTTTTCGAGGCCACACGAGTTAGCCTTTACTTTTGTGCAGCTGAAGATTTTCTTCTGTTTCCTTTCAGAAAATCTATATACAGAGCAGTCGTCGTGGTGAAGAAGCTGGTAAAGTCCAAGGTCATCACGTACGAGTGTAATGCATTTACTTTTGAAAAATACAGCAACAGCATGATACGCAGGAGAACTTAATTTCTACATCTTCTATATTTAATAATTTGAAGCTGATCACAATGACAACGAACTGTTCCATAATAAGCAGTAATAAAAGTCTTAATCTTTACGCGACAGTTTTTTTATAAATAATATCTACTGCACTTGATATGGTACTTCATACCAAGTAAAAAGACAAACGATAAACTTTAAAACAGAATGAATACTTTACAAGTTAGACCATATATACACTCCTAATCTGGATGATGTCTGTAGTCCGAACGCGGAGGTTGTATAAATGGTAGATGTTCTCGAGACGGAGACCACGTCGAGTTGGATCGTAAGGAAGAGGCAACAACAACTGTCTGTATACCTTTGGAGCACACCCCATGCCCCATTCTGCGGCCTGGCGAATTGCAGTAATTGCACTGCTCATCGCTATAAGACCTGCACGGCAAGCAGGACTGGTCTTCTCCAAATCTCCATCCTTCAGAGGGGCTATACTTTTACCCATCATTTCATTGCTTACCGGAAAAGCAGAGTCCGTAGCACAAAACCCGAATGAGAGCGTTCGAGCGGGGTCACCTAGGCGCGCTTGCAGTCGACGGATCATCTCACCGTCGTTCCACGACCCTGGAAAATTGTGCCTTCCCCAAATTAAAGTCCCGCCAAACCCTAGCACAATACACCAGTAACTTTCACAGCATGCAACCAACCTATGTAGCAAAAACCCGGTCAGCGAAATTGATATCGACCCTGCTATAATGTACGTACCACTGAAATAAGCATTTTGAAGATCACTTGTGGTAGGCGCTCGAACAGGATAATTCTTTCCATCCGCAACGCAAAAACACCCACAAACAAGAGTTTTTTTGCGTTTAACACTTGCGGCCCATGATCTCTGCGATGATAAAGATGGCCAACGTATACGGGCTGCTGGAACTTCTCGTAGAGCACCTTGTAAAGCGAGCTCTGCATTTTTTAA
The DNA here is from genome assembly GCA_016880985.1 of Phytophthora idaei. Classification (NCBI taxonomy): domain Eukaryota; phylum Oomycota; class Peronosporomycetes; order Peronosporales; family Peronosporaceae; genus Phytophthora; species Phytophthora idaei. Next base: position 18,834 of record QOKR01000775.1, read on the forward strand.
CACGCGCGATAAGGTGGCTGGCGGGACTCCAAACAGCTCACACAGAGTTTTCCCCTCCACCGCGGCGGTGTAAAAATGGAGTAGACAAGCTAAAACGTTGTTTTCGTTTTGGAGTCGTGGAGGTCGCCCGCGTTTCCCTGGACCACATTGTATAGTGTCGAGCAAATGCAGCCAACAGGATATTGAACCCCAATACTGGAAGCGATACAGTCAGCATGAAGGTGCCATCATCTCCCGTAGCGTACACAAAGGACCATGAACTCTTGGAAGGCGAGATAAGAACGATAGCAGTGAGGTATTGCAGCTCACGCAACGTCACACGAACACGCATCAGTGCGCATATCTTCTTCAGTCTGGCCTTCTTCTGACGATGCTCCAGGCGGCATTGCTCTGAATGTATAATAGCGGTGACGTGGACGTAGCGGCCCATTAGAACGTAGCTGTGACTGCAAAATGGAGACTGGTACGATGATACATCGCAAGTTATGAGTTTCTGTCCCGCAGCTTTATGTCATTTTTGGAGGTCAGGCCATATGCACAAACATGACACAAACTTGACACAATCCGAGGAGCAAACAGCGGACAAATTTGCTTTGGTCATCAGTTTGAAACACTACATGTGCTATTTTTGGAAGTCACCCAATGTCTAATGTAGTGGGCATTTCCTTCAAACATTCGTGGAGACTCGGTCCTCTTCCCTTTTCCTCCACATGGGGGTAAAGTCTCTGATAGCGTTTTAATTTCTTCCTGGAAGTTGCTGAGTTAAGCCACGTGTGCAATCTGGTCAGCAGGTACAACCATCGCCTGGAAGTAGGGATGAAGTTTCCCTACCCTCAAATCCTGTACACCAAGGATCATCTTGCAACCATTTGCCGTCGGCTCTCATCGTCAGGAAGAGTTTTAATTTGTGCGCTAGTAGCTTGATGTTCTCATCGATCACGTCTTTCAGTTGATCAACTGTGAGGCTCTCGTCAAATACAATGGAGATCGCGAGAATATTTTTCTGCCAAAGAATTTTTTTTGTCTCTCGGTTGCCTCAAAATCAATTCTCCTTTATCATCTTGAAAGTGACTATCAGTACAAAAAATAATGGCCGAATCAAGTCAAAAGTAAAACCTCATAAGGTTTTTTAAAAGAAAGAAGCGCTTTCCCCGCCAACGCCACCGTCCTTCACAACAACACGTCCAACATGCCGCATAGGCCAAAGAACAAGAATAAAGAGAAGCACAAGGTTTGAGCCACACACGTCGCCATTACTGAACAGTAACTATATTTTAGGGCGCGATTTCCGAGCTCTCTTTTCGCAACATTTTTGACACTCTAGTTGATAAGGGATCTGTATCGAGAATGGCACAGGGACCACGAGTTCTCTAAAAAGAAAATGAGCGACGCTTGCTGCTCTCTCATAGCATTGGTAAGGCATGGGAAATGGTGCAGGATAAAACTATTATCAACGGATTCAGAGATGCGAATCATTTCCCAGTGGGCCCTCGCGGTGCGAACGGTAGATTTAGGACGTATTGCCTCCTCCTCCTCAAGATGCTGTTGTCGATAAGTAACTGCATAAATACATACTTTTGTTGTGTCATATTATACACTTAGAAGCGTTTCGTCAAATCATTAGAAGGGGTGTCACCGATACGTATCTCGATGTCTCACTTGAGCCGTATGTCTCATTCGATCCGACAAATACGGTAACCACTTCTGGGCTATCCCTCCGAAAGTAAGTACAAAGTAAGTACACGACTGACGGATTGAAAAAAAACGCATTCGAGTCTGTTTAACCAACGTTAACTATCACTTCAGTTCAGTGGCTCAGGCTCACTTCGATTCCCCCTCGTTTGGATGCGACCCGGCACCGAAATGCGACGCCCCCCCCCCCGAGGAGTCGGATGACTCTGACTATTTCGAGGAAGCTCAAGACGACGAGACTAGCGCAGAGGTGGGCCAGGCTCTCGCTGAGATGCCACGTGCGGTCTATGTGTACGAGGAATCTGTACCTAGCCTCTTGGACAAAACCTTCGACACAACATTCTTCGCAGCGTACTGCAAAGAAACATGCCAGGTAGTGAGAAGACCATGTAAAACCTTTGACAGCGGCAAGAAAAACTTACTTTCTCTCACTGGATCATCAAACGGTTTATCATACAATTTCAGCTGTGTCTGTGCGAGCCATGAAAATGTGGTTCGAGCTACGGTCAACGTTTCGGTGGCTCGAGAGTGCCATGGAGACGGTTTGCTCCATCAATTTGCGGTGTGACGACTGTGGAGAGCATTTTGATGATGTGGGCGAGTTCGATCTGGATGATGTGTGCACATGCATAAAATTTGCAAATTTGAAAGTTGATGATGAGCTAGCGATGCTCAGGTTTACCATGGATAGAGAGCTCGAGGATGTTTGCTTAGACGCTGCTATCAATGCAATTTGCGTTGACGCAGATAGCAGGAAGAGCGCTAGCAGCATCTCAACATTTACGCCCCAGTTATTGGCAATGGAAACCGACGACGAAAGAATGTCATGACTGGAAGACAATAGCACAGTCAGGAACATGAGTGACCTCATCGCGGGTGCGCTGCTAGCCGACGGAAACCACTGGTGTGCCCTCTGTATCAGTCTTTCTACGTGGACATACACTGTGATGGATCCAAGAAACGACTCGAAGACTATTGAGGCCGTCACACAAGTTTTCAAAGTTGTTTTTTATCCCCTCCTACAGCAGAACAATAAATGGAGACGAGTGGTAGCTCAATAGTATCAACAGATGGACGGCTCGAGCTGCGGTAAATGGGTGCTAGCTATTATTGAAAGTTATGTCTTCCAAGCCTACGAGGCTCCCGATGACGCTGACTATCTCCGCTATAGATATTTGGTGAAGGCCCTACTCACGGGTCTTGTAGCATGGATAAAGCATTACACCGCAATGTAATACACGTACCGTTTGCACGTCTGCAGGAATAAGATTGTGCATGCCAATTCTCTAGACAATACACACGTCGCTTTACATGCATCGTTGAGACTTTAGAGTGGTAGCCAAGGTGTGCCACATAAAATAATACCTCCTCTAGTTAAGAAACGTTACTTATTCAGCACAGCTCAAGATATACGGAGGGCTCTCTGTACGCCATCTGACCTCGAGTTGTGTCAGATTGTACAAATGTACAATCGCGTTTGTAGAATTTCCTGTCAATTTGTACAAAGTTTCACAATTTCAGCACAAACTCGAAACGCCCCGGCTCTTTTTTTGTGCCAATAGTCTCTGCCTTATCATCTTCCCATTCCAATGGTAGACCAAGTTCCAGATGACTATACGTCACCGACAGAGGATACAGCCACCAATCAGAGAGCCGGTTCACCATCACTTTGTACTATCATACAAACTGGGTACAAACGGAATCCAATCTGAGGTACAAACTGACACAAACCAATACAAACTGACCTCGACTATGCTCTCTTTATTGAGCGAAAACAGTACAGATATGGAGAGTGTTTGTCAACGAAAGCACTCTGGCGTCGTTGCTTTGGCTTTATTTTATGTAGATTACATGGTTATTTGTGTTGAATACATAACATAGCTTGCATTATGCACTTGATACTGCAACAATTTAAACTATCAAATGCAAAGAGCCGATGTATTCAAACCACATCTACGCTAACAGCAACTTCAGCATGTAACGGTACCGTAGGTAGTCCGAGTCTGATGGTGCATTGTATTCCTGGAACAAGTAGCTTTCAATAAAAGCTAGCACCAGAATTCCACAGCTGGTAGAATTCAGCTGCTGGTAGTCGTGGTTCACATCACGTTTCCATCGCTTTTCATGCTCTAAGAGAGGATATAACACATCCCGAAATAGAGTCTCCACCTTGCCAATAGTAGCTTCGTCATTCCTCGGATCCATAACTGTGTACGTTTGCCTTGCCTTGCAAATGCAAAGCCCACACCAGTGGTTTTTGTCTACCCAGACGGCGCCCACGATCGTGTCTTTAGCCTGCGCAATAGTGTCCTGCCCTTTGAGCCACGTCATCCTTTGCTCGGCGTTATCCATGGCCATTAAATGAGTCGTGAACGTTGAGACCTTTCCAGCCTCAATCCCAGTTTCAACTTCGTAGCAAATTCGGTCAATGCCTGCTTCTAGAACCATGTCTTCTAGCTCACGCTTTAAAGCGAAATCTAGCAAAGCTAGTTCTTCTTCGTCCTTGACATTAACAAATTGAAGACACGTACTGTAACGGGGTCACATACAAGTGGCTACACGTAGCCACTTGGTTACATGGAGGGTTCTCGAACGTTGGTGTAAGACACACCAATGGTTACACTTTGCAGACCACTGGTCTGTATGCATTTAGGCTTCCTATTGGTAGATAAGCATTT
>QOKR01000776.1:0-23192 GCA_016880985.1 Phytophthora idaei
TCCGAGGCAGAGCCACCAGAACACCGAAGCGAAAGATGCGGAAGTACTCCACCACCACGTTCCAGACGTCTTGCTGCCTCCCGTGACGGAGTGTCGTGCGCTGCAACTCAAGGACAGGGATATTGGCGCGCAGCTTCTGGACTGTTCGTTCGACCCACTTGGCGTGGTCTAATTGTTTTTGACGGTATCGAGCCTGGTTAACTCGACACTGTTCGAGTCGTCGCTGAGTCTTGCGTCGAATACGCTTCTGCTTGGGCTGCAGTTGATCGGTTTCATAGCCATGCAGGTGTTCACTCTCGTGCTCAGCCACCATGGCGAAAGCGTCATCGTAAGCTGGTGCATTGGTGTTGTAGTTTGAACCCAAGCAACGCTCAGCTTGTATGCGATCAGCGGCGAATGATGGTGGCTGAATGGTCACGGGCAGGGTGGGCAGCTGCAAGCTAACGTCTGAGCGCGTGGCTCCACGTTTCAAAGTATTCTCCAGTGCGCTACTCCTCGCCATATCGCGCTGGAAAACTGGTCGGACAATCTCGGAGCTCAGCATCGAGACGTGCCTAGGTATTTGCGGTCGTAGGACGTCGGAAGCGGGACGTGCCTCCATAGCCTGCATGAGTATATGGTGGTTTGCTGGCGTGTGTGCCAGGCGAATTAAAGAATGAGAGGCACGTAGGCACCATTGGTCATCCCAAGTGAGCCGATTCGAGTTCTGGGTTACGGGGCAAAGGGGACCTCTATGTTTACTACCACTCGTAAGTTCAGTACAGAAATCGATCGAATGAGGCGAATGTTCATGTTGACGTCGCTGCCATGGCCCTCACGCAGCCGTGATTTGGTGCGAATCAACGGGTGATCGTTGCCGCAGTCACCATGTACCGTGTTGGTTAAGTCAACACTGTTGACACGTAACTCATGTCAGACTGCGTGACGACTCGTCGTTGACGAGTGATGAGAATCACCACTGAGTGCCCCCTTTGTTTGTGGCTCGCTGTACCGATCTACATAGTCTTTAACTATTCTCTGAATATTATTTTCATAGCTAAGGATCCAAGTGGGTGTTTCATTTTCCGTGAAAGGATGGTCCAGTAAGATTAATTCATATCGGACATCCGCACAAAATTAAAGAGGGATTATACAAATGCCCAGGTAAATAGTACAATGAGTACTTTGGATATCGATGCCTGTGCTAAAACAAATGTTACGTCCTCGCGGAGGCAGCTCAACATCGAAGCTTAGTCTTTCTGGTCCACCCCAGTCTTCACAAATTACCATGGCGTATGGAGGACAGAGTACCTAAGCACAATATTTGGCAAAGTTTAAAAGTACAAGCCTTCAAGAAAGTGAGAACGGAACTGGGCAAAGACCTCCGGCACATTGTGCCAAGGTTGGACGATGGAGCGAGGAGTTCTCCGTGGCAACGAAGTGCGTGGGGCCAAGCAATTGTGGAATCATCGCAATGCGATGACTGAATATCAGGTCTGGGTTGCCTACCGTGCTACGACTGCCCAGCTCAATCTTTTCCACCCTGGTCGCCCGCTCGACAATAGCTGTCTGACGCTGAAAGCGTGCAGCGGACACAAGAAACCTCTGCAGCATATCTTCTGGGACTACAAGTGTGCGCGGGATAGCTGGCAGCTAATTATCGAGCTATGGATGGGCTGTGCTATAGCGGAGGGGAAGCTTGACCAGTTTCAGCATTATTGCGCAACGAGACGAGCGCCACCAATGCCAGCGATGGTGAGACTCCGGCTACACGTTTGGTTTGGCGAGGACGCACCGATATTTGAAGGGGACTGGAATCGAATATGGTGGGTTATGTGATTGATATGTCTGCCGGTATTGTGGATACAACGGAATCGAGTTGTACACGAGGGTGTCGAACTCTAACGAGCTACCTGCAAACAAGAACCTCAACAAACCGTTCCCGCCAATTACGAGCGTTGGCGAAACGCGAATCTTCATATTTACATACTCGAATTAGAGGCACTAAACTGCAGCTCTGGAGCTGCTGGAAGCGTCTCCCAGAGCGCCACATCATCAAGAGTGCAACCACCGGGCTCAGTTGAGACACCGGCGTTGATCACCAGGCAGGCTGCAGGCTTTTCAGGCATCTTGTACATAATAACTAAATAGACAAGTCTGACTCTCTCTCTCTAACACGTTTGTCGTCCGTCGCCCTCCCGGTTAAGTGCGTGCATTATAGTATTGAAGGTTGCGCAAAGAATTCACGGGAGTGGCGACGAAGAAAACGGCAGGGTATGAGAAGATATTGATTGACAAGGTCCAGTTCCTGTTCACGTGTCTTGGATAACCCGATTTAGCTCCCGAACGAGTTGGTTGGGAGAACAACCTGTTATCGGGTACCAACTAATTTCTCTCGATAGTAATTGGCGAATTAACGCAGTTGCGGTTCCGTGTCGAGTCTCCCATGCAGTTTTCGGGGATAATGGGGGGGGGGGGCGTGCACTGACTTGACCAAGACATACTGCAGCAGCGACGATTGCGAGCAGGATAAGCTTCATTCTGGTGACTGTGCCCTGGTTGCTGTGCTTGTTCATGTCGACGGAGGAGTAGTGCTGCCAGGACAAGGCAAATCGGAGAATGAACGATCGACTACTGTATTGGTCTGGGCGAATATCAATGGTAACGCGAAAACATACATATTGTACCGATAGTGCTGTCGCTCAGCGTGAGCGAGTACGTGGAGGAGACAAAGGAATACTAGTACAATGTACTAATGTACTAGTATTCCTTTGTACTGTACATGTTTAGTAACGTAGTTACGCAGCATTGCTACGAATCTAGACAGTCGTGTTATTGCCTCAACTTACGCGCTGTAAAAGATGCATGACATTTTTGCTTTTCACGCCAACATGGTTTGCAGGAACCAACGCAAGCTGTGCAGAAGAAATATTTAATAATATAAGAAAACCTCAAGCCGATTTGGGTTAAAATGAGAACTGCTATTTATGATTTATGTCTGGACTGGATTTCCTCCTAAAACTGATATCCTATATGAAAGGTATTCTGCCATCCGATGGCTGTCAGAACCCTGATAATCTAATTGGTAAAAAAAGAAATGCTTATCTACCAATGAGAAGCCCAAATGCTTACAGACAAGTAGTCGGCAAAGCGTAACCATTGGTATGTCTTGCACCAACGTTCGAGAACCCTCCATGTAACCAAGTGGCTACGTGTTATCATTGTGTGTAACCCCATTACAGCGTGGGACAAGCTCTGGTGTGGCAAATCAGGAACCAAGTAGTACCCGAATGCAAGCAGTGGTCTTAGCACGCCCAATTGGGATACATGTGGACGAGTACACTCCGGCAATTGACGGCAGTAGGGCGCTGGGAACAAATACAACCCCAAACCAGGATACAAGGATTACTGTTGCAGCTCTGTATAGACTGTTTTACAACTATGAAGCAGTACGCACAAACCCGTCTTCGCGCGTAGTTCCAGGACCGGCACCGTGGCAGAAACAGACAGAGCCCAAGCTGAGAAAACTTCTTAAACTTTACAAGGCATCTATTAACCTCGGTTAAATAGAATACCTTCCCTTTTCTTTCTCTGAATGACAGATAACATAACTTGATTGGGCGGCCAATAGTATATATATATATATATATATATATATATATATATATTCAGTTCGTGAAACTACACCATTGCACGGCATTATTCACACAATCAACAGTCAAATTCAAAAAGTGCGCAATAAAATTCAAAACCCCGTCAGATTTGTTACCATTACAAGCTGTTTCCCCGCAATTTGCCAAGCGTAGCGATCGTTAAACATTGGATCAGCTATTTAAAATGCAGTAAAAAAAAAATCTTTGGTCTAGGCCTCTTGGTGGTCGACCTCTTCTATGTCTTCTGCAGGCTCCAGGGGCGCAACGAATGATGAAAATATGCCGCTGCCCATTACGTCGTGACGGGGTAGGCCGATAATGGATCCAAAACGCTTGTACATTGAAAGTAAGCTGATGTTCCGTGGAGCTGTAAAGCAGCACCGGTATGGTACATATCTTCTTCACGGCCATCGGGTGGGTTAGCAGCTCCTACTGCATCCAGGTGCTGCATCTGCCGAAAGGTTGCTGTTTCGGGGAGAGCTACAGATACGCCTGCTGGCTGTCGAGCCTGGATTAGTTGTGGTAAAGCACGACAAATATTTCCGAAAAGTCCAGATAGAACGAGACAGGTCGACCCCGATCGGTGAATGAGAGTATCAGACTGGCTGATCTAGATGGAAAGGGAGTAACGCCAGGGGTGGGACATGCGGAAGTGGCAGCCGCCAGTCAGAAGGATGGCGACTGACGGATGCGCGGCAACCGATCGATGTGCAGCGATGCAGTTGATCGTCAAGAGTCACGGCGGAACTGAACGGTCGACGCCGGGGTCCAGATGTGCGGCACAACGAAGGATACCAGTGGAGGCGAGCGGTAGGACACAGGGATCAGATGACGGGAACCGCCGAACCGAGATCACCTATCAAGGGACCGCTGGTCAAAAATCGCAGATCGCCAAACGGCGAACGAGAACACTGAACAACGAACGAGATCGTTGACCGGTGAGCGAGAACGCTAAACACTGAACGGAGAACGAATGCCGTCGGAGAGGTACTGAAGATTTGAAGATTCGATCGGGTACGAAGAAGAGGACATAGGAATGACGCAGGATGCAGGCTAAGATGGGAAGAAAGTAGACATAGCGTAAATGTCAATCAGAGTTGAAATTGCTTGGAAGTACGCAAGTGTTCTTCGGACACAAGGAAGCGAGGATAACTTTGGCTCCCATCAAGTGTTAAGAAGACATAGATAGAAGGAACTAGCTACGTAGTGTAAGATCTTGATTAATATATTGGCCAGACTTACCTACACTAGTATTCCCTATCGCTCGCGTTCAAGTTCGCCTGATCGACCAGACTTTGGTGCTTGGCTGGTGATCACATCAACTTTGACGTTCAAAGATCCCGCTATTGGAAGCGGCAAGCAACTCGGAAAGGAAAGAAACCACACCCATTAGGGCAACCCTCAGACTTCGGATAAAGTCCAAGCCGCTAGATCGGAGTTGATCAGACACTCCGCTCTAGAACGAATACTCGGGTGCAGAGCGAAGAAGTTCCGCGCTGCCCCACACGTCCTGCGTCCCACCAGGACGGTCAAGTCTCCACTAGTTGAACGCCTTCGAATCCCTGGGAGAGCAGATCCAGCCCGCTGACGGGTACACAAGGTGATACCAAGTTCAGCTGATCACGGATCATCAGGGGGGGGGGGGGCTCCGTTAGTCGGTGTCTGAGCGCAGTGCGTGAGTGGCAATCTGCCTCAACCCGATTTTGGCTGATCCCGCTACACTACAATGGTGCGCGTGCCCAGATCGCGCGGGGACTCCGGATCTCACCATGAGTCCGTAGAAGATGTTCAAGGGAAGCAAGAACCACGAGTTGAAGCGTCGTCGCGGATCGGCGACGACGCCGCTGAATGAAGCAAGATCCGCAGATTGGCAGAGCCCTGGGAGGAGTTCTGTTAACAGAAAAAGAGGAAGGTATCCAGACTTAGAAGAAAAACCTCGATTTCCTCCCCAGGTCATTACGGGGACCCCCGCAGATTACGATGCGAATCGCGATCTGCAGAACGCTGAAGGGAAATCTCAACGGTTCAAAGCTTCTGCTTCGGAAGCACTCCAGCCGGCGTCAAAGAAGAAGAAAGCGAAATCGGCCAAGAAGAAGATGAAAGCGCCCGAGCCCGACGAAGACGGAGTCGGATCAGGCAAGATCTCCTCAATCTGGAACGAGAACGCGCTAGACCGAGCATACCGTCGGAAGGCGTTACATGAGCTGTTGGATAACAACCCATTGATGAGGATCCGAGCTACGACAGATAGGTGACCCGAAAAATCAGATAACAGCGCCGTCAGCGACGTCGGACCAGCTTGTAGCGGTGAAAAACCTTTTTAAACTACTGAAGAACGCAGGCTTGGTAGCTGGGGCGTTCAATGCAGACGATCTGTTCGATTTCGACATTAACGATATTCGAACAGCATCGTTGGAGTTGTACCGCCGCTTAAAAATGTCGATCGGGGAAGAACAGCCGATCGAAAGATCACATCTCTCTCCTCGGAACAACGCCGTCGGCGCCACTCGGAGTCTTTACAGTACGTTTCAGCTACATCTGAACCTGACTCGGATCTCTCCGTGTCACCTCGGCGAATGTCACTAGGCCCTTCCGAAACGAAGATGTTGCGATCACGCCTGAAAGAAGGAACTGCGTTGCCTCCAGAACGTCGAAAGGGGCCCCAGATCGGAGCCGATCAGACTGCCGATGGGTCCCACGGAGTTCAACTGACCGGTCAGTTTTACAGTCCTACTTCCAGACAGCCATAGATCAGTTCCTGCGAGAACGACAAGCTGCCCCAGTCGTATTCCGATCTAGTCAGCCAAACCGCGTCGGAACACAAGATGTGGACATAGCATCGGTGGGCTCACTGACTCGTGGAGAAGACGCCGGAGAATATGACCCGGATGATCTGGACTTCCCAACCTCCAATCGAGCCGCTAGAGCTCTGGACCGTTGGTAGGTCACCCGACTTATTCGATGCCGAAGGATATCTTACGCCGAGAGCCGCCAAAATGTTGAATGTGGAAGTAAAGGGTCAAGGCGAAGAGCAGCGAGAAGAATGAGATCGATCGGAACTTCGAAAAACCTCGGGTCTAAACCGGAACAGACGTTTCGAACGGGATCAAGGCCAGATGATTTGGGGCGGGTGGATCAAGAGGAGGTGGGTCAAGGTACACCTACCCAAGTTGCAGTTCCAGTTCCGATATCATCTTTGTCGTCGGTGATGGCGGGTTCATCCACAGTTTCGCCTTGGTCCTCTCCAACCACAACACTGTTTAAAGATCCTTGTTATACGCCCTCACCAGCAGCAACGATCCCGTCGGCTTCACTACTTTTGGTAAATACGTGTCCATCTGCAGCAGCGTCCTTACCAGAGTCAGTATTGCTACCAGCCGTAGCACAGGCCACAGCAGCGAAATCGAACAACATCTAATCTGGCGCATCAAGATGGGGCAGATCCCAATCTTGGCGTGGGCGTAGAATCTAGACCGGGACCAGAAGATCTTAGATTGCTTGACCTGGAAGCAGCTCGACCAACCGATCAAGGTCCCGACAAGTCGGTTGAATGTCATAAGACCCCAAACTACCTGGTCTGGACGTAGCTCGAGCATCCGAGCAATGTCACGACGAGTCAAACGAAGGTCGTTAAGATCCCAAGCCACCCGATCTGGAACCAACTCAATCTACCGATCAAGATCAGGACGAGTCCGACGAAGGCGTACATCTGCATGAAGGCAGCGATCTGACTGCAGAAGATGTCGAAAACGAGTGGGTAGTACTCCCAAAGGTGGTGATCACGACAGGGTAAGTCAAGACAGGTGATCTTCGCGTTGGGGAACTAGACGTCAACACCAAGGAGGAGATAGACCGACTCCGTTCCAAGATTTGGAACAAGAAACATCTCTTGATCGTAAAAGGCAGTGCCCTACCGCCAGCCACTCGGGGAGTGGTGTGTGACATCGACGTTCGAGGTGCGAGACCTGTGGCCCAACGAGCGGCGAAGACCGCCCCACGTTTCCGCGAGAAGGTGTCAGATCTGATCAAAACGCTGCTAGCAGCTCGGATCATCCGATTTTCGAAATACCCCTGGGCATTCCCGATCGTGGTGATCATCAAGAAGAAAGGAGTGGGCATTCGGCTGTGCATCGACTACCGAGTGGTGAACAGTTTGACACGATTAATGGTATACCCAATGCTGCTGATCAGCGATCTCTTAGGAGATCTGGCCAAGGTGTTGTGGTATTACTCGTTGGACATAACGAGTTGATTTTGGGTGGTGACCATGACGGAACAACCAAGGCCCATTTCAGCGTTCATCACTCATTTTGGTCTTTTCGAGAGAAACTGGATGCCGTTCGGTCTGAAGAACGCCCCTCAGATCTATCAACGGCTAATCGACAATGCTGTGTACGGATTTACCAAGATCTTGCGGGCCGGAAATCAGGAAGACCAAACGGATGCTTTCGAAGATGGAGAGCCTGAACGTCCTGGTCACCCCTCCGCGTTACGTCGTAGTTCATACATCGACGACATCATGGTAAAAAAAAATCAACCTCTGCATATCTCCTATAATAGTCCCCACCCGTTTCTTCTGGAGATTCTTGCGGCGCGAAACATAGATCTGTCGGTCATACCACGAGCAAAGTGTTAGACCCGCATCAGTGATCAGCGCCTTTGCATCGAGATATTTTAATATCTCAAGTGCAGAGCATTGATACCCGGATTTCCAGAATATTTAGAGTTCCAACTGAGGCCTAAAAGCGTTGGATCAGCACTGCTAGGTCAGGAGCGACAACGATCGGAAGGTCAATCTGCAGACACTTCATCAAGAATGCCGATAAAGGGACAACACGGTTGGTATAGTTGTGTAGACAGATACCTGAGGTATCCATACAAGATCGCGACGCTTATGCTGGGAGGCAAGTGGCACAATTCAAGGACAGTAAGAAATGAAAAGTACTTGAGTATTCGAGTACCAGGTTTGCGTCGAAATTATGTATTATATTACTGCTACTTCATGGACAAGATTTGAAGTACGACGCCACCGTGAAACGTTAGGTGGCCTGCACACTTGTGCGGCGTTTGCACAGGAGCATGGTAACCGGTCTTCGCAGAAAGCTCTGTAGTATTTCTTTGTGAAGTACGAAAACTATCCGCTCTGCCAGGCATTTCGATATCACGTTGGTTGCGGTGGTGGCTAAAGTGTATATATATGACTTCCGTGGACGATGGGAACAAACTCGCGGCCAAAGGTTCCGTAATCACGGAACCTCTGGTTGCGAGCTATCTGACGTTGAGGTTTGAGAGGTACGTGGAGCCGATGGCGGCTGCAAGATGCACACATAAAACTCATGGACCGAGATGGTGGGGAAGCCTACAGAAAAAATCCGTCGATGTAGCAGTTTACGGATGCTTCAAATAATTGGCTTGCCCCGGTAAAATGCAATATAAAGACGGAATATTAGAACTTCCACTAAATATATAATTAGAAGTTTGTTTCAAATCTTACTATACATTTTACAAAAAAAACGCATTTACCAAATTCTAGTTACCGAGGACGTCAAAAACAGCTTGTCCCACAGTCTCTATGCTTCTAGAATACAAATATCATTGGCTAGCAGCACATCACATGGAGAAGTTCCGTACTTAAAACAGTAAACGTGAGTTCAAGTAGGGGTCCAAATGGGTATAAACGAATGATGGAGGGGTCCACTGTGGGCCTATAGTCCTAATGGAGACGTCACACACGCCTTGATCTGCACCAGAAAATGTAATGGAGACACAGCACCGACAGGTACCTCCAGATACATACGTTCATTGTACTGTTACTAGAGACTAATCTTAGATAAAATGCCACTGTTGCGAATGAAAACGACACTAAATGCAACATAAATGACTACGAAATGGAATTTGGTATTAACTTTTATGGACATCATCCCATTTTCATAAATAATGACCACAAGCCGAGCGCCGCCGCTTCGCGGCGGAGGCGCATGTATGTTGTTTATTCGTCTTCGTGTATTTGTATGTAATTTGTAATGGACCAACTCTGTGCCCACTACTTCGGCTTACACGTTAGCGCACGTGTACGAGGAAGCGTAGTTTGCTTAAACTTAGGTTAACTATACTTTCGTCCGAAGTATAGATTTACTAAAATAAGAAAAGCTAAAGCCGTTTTGGGTTAAAATGAGAACTGTTATTTATGATTTATGTCTGGACTGGGTTTCCTCCTAAAACTGATATCCTATATGAAAGGTATTCTGCCATCAGATGGCTATCAGAACCATGCATTTAGGCCTCTCATTGGTAGAAAGAAATGCTTATCTACCAATAGGAAGCATAAATGCATACAGACCAGCGGTCTGCAAAGTGTAACCATTGGTGTGTCTTACACCAACGTTCGAGAACTCTCCATGTAACCAAGTGGCTACGTATAGCTACTTGTGTGTAACCCCGTTACATAATGGCCCCGTTCCGCTCACCGCGGGCTCGCTTCACTATTCACTGTTACAACTTGGCTGCGATTGCGTTGAAGTACAGTTAAGTGAGCGACCAGTGAAAAGCTGCAAGTACGTTCCACATGAGAGACAAGATCCAAGGACGTTGAACTCACGGAGATGTATCCGATTGTTTGGTGCCGCAGATCTCTCCTTGAATTTAAGTCTCAGTCTCGAACAGTGTATCAAAGAATCAAGCAGCGTTAAGAGATAGCGAGCTGAGTGGATACGTAGTTTGGGTTTGCATTACTTGCTTTCTGGCTTTAAGATCAACTCGAGCTACGCTACGGGCCTGAACGTCGCTGCGGAACACTCATATGTTTGGATGGTAAGGTAGAGGCTGGGCCCTTCGGTCCCCCAAAGTTCTTTCAGGGTGCCGATTTGTGTCTCCTCGCTTCGCTCGGCAGCGGAATAATATGTTTCCAATCAAAAGTCCGGATTTGCGTGACGCACAAACTGAAGGACGGACGGACGGGCATACTGCTCAGGTTGATAGGGAAGATACACTACTAGCGCTCTGGGCGTCCGCTACACGGACGCGGCTGACATTGTTAATTGCAGCTGTAACGACAGGTCCGCCCCTGCTGCGCTTCTGCGGTCTTTGTGTCGCTAAAAGATCTTGTCGACTCGCTTTTAAAACCTATGCCATTATGAATTTTATGCACCACTAGCCGAGCGCCCCGTTTTGCGGCGGTGGTGATAGGTTTTAGTCCCAGTTGCTTGGTCAGCCTGCCTCCGCTTCGCTCTGGCGAGCGAAGGACTCTCCTACCAAAGCTGGCGATATTGATTTCAACTGGAAGCGCCGCAACCGCTCCGTTTCGGCGAAAAGGTTTTTAAGCATTACATAAAACTGATGTATTTACATGTATACAGACGTACTATTGCCTACTCGGAATCGAAGATCTGCCTGTAGACAATATCCTCTTCCTCCACTCGATATGAGCCCTGAACCTCGATCGTGAGGTTACTCTCGAGATTGCCACGTACAGCAGTCCGTGGGAGAAGCAAGGCGTCGCCAGATACAAACCCAAATACTGCGCCGTTTGACCTTGCGCTTTGTTGATGGTCATACCAAAAGTCGGCTACATGGGGAACTGCTTGCGTCTCAGTCGAAAAAGGAAATTTAGAATGGTTTCGTCACTGATAGACAGACACGATGCAGGGAATCAAGACGTGTTGCCCTTGTCGCGCACCGGTCATGATGGTGGCATGAATGACAACAACACGTAGCCGTGCTCTGTTGCAGAGCCTCAGATCAGGGTTGAGATTTTGCATCATCATGATGGTCATCCCTCTCTTGAGCTTCAGTCTATGCGGCGGAATTCCACTAATATTCGGCGAGTGGAGTACATCCTGTTGGAAGAAATTTCCATCTTCGCCGTCTTGTACAGCGTCTAAGGACATATACTCATGAGCTTGTCCCGATAAACGCTCGGCTACCGCGTCATTGTTCCGATGAACAATCGCGTTCGTCGTCGTGAGAATAGTGCGATTCGCAACGTACTCGTATGTCGCTATCTCTGGATTATTGATATTGACGTACATTTCGTCGATGATCCGGTTCATACCTCTGGGAATTGCTCCAGGACGGATTTCCTCGTCGTCGTCTTCATCAGCAACTAGATTTCCAATCACCGTATCGCGTGGAATCTTGATGTATTTACTACCTAGAGCAACATTCACTTCATGTCTTCCCACCCACCTGTAGCAGGAAGTCGGAGAATGCTGCCATTTCCTCAGCAGTATCAGCCGTTCGCACTCGCATGTTCTCCGTGAGACTGAAAGTCTGATAAGGTGGCCACAGCGTCGATAACTTTAGGGAAGCAACGACCGCTTCGGCAGGTGTTCCATTCTTCACGACCGGAAGATTCTGACGGAAATCGCCGGACAACACGAAAACTATTTCACCGAAAGGCTCTGTGTCGTTTTCAAGTATGTATCACAGTGTTCGGCCTACCGCCTCGAATGCGTGTCGATGGGCCATGGGTGCTTCGTCCCAAATCATCAAGCTTGCTTCTTTTATCAGCTTTTGTACATGGGATTTCTTCGTGATAGAGCACGTAGAGCTCTCATTCAATTTCAATGGGATCTTGAATGTAGAATGAGCTGTTCTCCTCCCAATGGGTAACAGCAACGCAATACCGCTAGATGCCACTGCGGTGGCGATTTCCCCGAGAGTCGAACTTTGGCCAGGATGTTGCGAAGTAGTGTTGATTTCCTAGTACCCCCGGGTCCATCAATGAAAACCAACTTCTTTCATTCTTCGGGTATTTCGACCGCTTGAATAATCTTGTTGTAAATTACACGCTGCCCTTCGTTCAGCGGATCGTCTGTGTTTACAATCGCTCGCAAAACGGACGCGTCGTATCCGGTGAGCTCACGTCGTAGTAGGCTGTTTTGCCGAAGCGATTCACGAACCAATCTGGAAAACGTATCAAGTTGGGGGAGCGAATAGAAGTCGTGGACTGCGTGTCCGTTTGCTTGAAGTAGTTCTTGGGTACTCATCAGCGTTTCAAACTCCATCACTGCCATCTTAAAAAGATTCATCATTTCACGATGGTTACGCGAGATGTCCTGGGAAAGGCCATCGAACAAGCGATCCCAAAGGCCACGGACATCCGCTGAAGCCGAGTATATCAGGATCGTGACGAACCGTTGGCGTAGCTGATACGGCATTTGGAATTGCGCACTTTCTATTAAGCAGGAAATCCACTCGTTATCATCCTCCACGTAGCCAGCCTGCCGTGTGGCAACTTGGAACGTAGGACAGACGACCCTATTAACTGTCCTCAAGTCCTTAAATAATGTCGGACCCCTGCGATGGCAGAGCATCAAACGAAGGTAGAAACGTTCAGTATCTCTTGGGGACACGTGAATCATGCGCCCAATTGCTGCTAGGTACTCATTTCGCCGAACCCTATCCCTTTGGCCCTGCCCACCAGAACTCTTTTGGAATGTCCTGGTATAGCATGGTTCTGGCAAATTGATTTTGAGGTGCATCGCTCGCGCACAATTCGAAGAATGTGGTCAGCATAGTATGGCTTCAACGATCCGAGACTTTGGTGGGGTCGTCCATCGGTCGGAAAACAACGGTCTAGCCAAGTCAACCGTAACCTGCGTGATCGCATGGGTTTTCCCTTGAATCTTAAAGTCGAGCAGCTTGATGCAAGCTTCGATGGGGAATATGTATCTGGCGCTCAAGAATGGTAGAATCTCGTGTGGTTCTCGGCGAAAGCTTTCCCGCCCTCGAACTTCTTCCACGGTAATCACAGCCACATTATACCCTTTGTACACGTACTTGTAGAGATATTTGACCGCTTCGATATCCGTACACACTTCCACGTTGATGTGGCAGCTGTACTTTTGAGATTCGTACGGGTTATACGACACAATCCACTGGTTGATCGTGGCGTTATCGTATTCTCTGCCCTTGTATTTGAGAACGCCTTCCGCTCGCTGCCGCCTGTACACTGGGTCGCCGTTGGCATTAGAGCGTGTGACTTCCGCTAGCAGCTTCGGGTACCCTTTTCTACATTTTCCATCCTTCGGCAGTTCCACAGGGTCCATGCAACATACACGACATGACCGTCCCATACAGCCGAGGATTGGTCTCCGTGTTCGGAATTTCAGCTGAGACCATCCTGTCAACGATCCAGCGAGCCCGCGGTTTGTCATTGTCCGCCAGGATAATCAATATGTGTGCGTGCGGCAGCCCTCGCTTTTGAAATTCGACCACATAAATACGCACCCGAACCCTACCTAGAACCCGTCCATTTAAATCCTGAAGCACGACCTCTAGTTTTGGTTGCCAGACACTCGCCACGATATCTGGTCGGCCCTGGGCTGATTGGACTTCTGATGGTATTGCTTCGACAATTTCGTCCCACTTGGGGTTACAGCTTTTTGTGAGGAAGACGTCCGGTCTGCCATATTCCCAAACAATTGCCATTGAATCTTGATAGGACTTGCACATCGACCGCGGGCTACCCATGTGTGATGCCGGCAGGATAACACGTTTCCCTACTTGATTTAGAAAATGTCTTGAAGCTCCTTCCCGATCTCTATTTCGGTCGGGGGGCACCAGTCTATTGTCCGATAGGGCGTATTCCGCAATAAGCGCCTCTCCTTCTTCCAGAGCTATACTACGTTCATTGAGCAGTGTGTCCTGGACACCTCTCTATTGGTCGGCTCGAACTGTTTTCTGGTTCGTGACCACCCATCGATACTGTTCTTGTTCGCATTTCGCGCGTTGGTCTACACACCACTGCTGAAAGAGACTCCCGCCTTGGTGAAGAGCCGATCGATCCTCCACCTTCTGATGCAGGCGGTAGGCAACGTGCTCCCGGAGTGACATTTTTCGCTTACCATAGTATCGCGCTCCATTCACGTACAGGTCAGTGAAAGTCCAACCCACCTCTCCGTACGGAATTAGCAGCGGGTATTGGAGTGGGTCGTAGTCGGCATGGGTTTCGAACAGACGTAACAATTGGTGGTTTCGTGTATAGAGTAGTAAATCGCGAGGTTGAGCCAAGTTGCCATATTTAATAAGGGTCGCTGCGACCTTAGACACAGTGGGTCGGTTATGCGTTCGAGGTCGAGACGAATCATCGTGTAGTCGGAACGCTAAACCGACAGCATCCTCTGTGTTGTGTTGGCGTAATTGCTCTCCAAAGGTGAGGAACCTCTCGGCTAATGAGTTGTGCTCTACCGTCATTTGCTCAATATCCAACAAAGCAACACGATCCAGATCTGCACATACACCAAGATGTCGCTCCGCACGACGTTGCATATCCGGGTCCGCGATATAGATCTGGGCAAACTTTGAAGCGGCTATCTCTCCCGTCCGAGGATCGATTGGAGATTGTAGAGATCCTAAGTAGTGCCCCATAGCACCGTGAATGCGATATGTGTAAACACCTCGAAGACCTGCCACGCTTTTGTCTTGGCAACCCCCTTCAAACGATTGGTTCGAATAGGATTCCCCAATAGACGTGAAGGCCAACGCTTGATGGTAAGCCCGGATGTTTCGACGGAATTCAGGGTCTCCAAATAGTCGGAGCAGTCTAGGAGGAGCGGGACGTTGAGGAGGTAATTGGATCCTACCTTGAAGAAATCGGAGATTCATCGAGCCACTTCCACACGTCACAGAATGGACAAACAGTAGTAGGCGGAAGTCTATGTCGACCGTTGACGACGTCGTCACCCGTTACAATGGTCGCATCGAAATCTTCGAGGGAGATAAGTGCATGACCATGGCAGGTGCATTACCGTCTCGTTCGAATCCGCTCGAGCTCTTCTTGATGTTCTTCTTCCGTTCGTCGCGTGCGTCGATTCGCTTGTTGATGTCTATTAGCTTCCCGCGTGGCCTCACCTTCATCATCCGTAAAACCTACTCTGCGAATTTCATGCTGCTGCCTGTCACTCTCTCGCAAGGCATCACGTTGTTCCTGCGAAAGATTGACCCGGTGAGATTCCTGTTGCTCTCGATTCGATGTCATTTAACCTTCATATTCCTCCTGAGTATGTCGCGATCACTGTGCTGCACCAGCTATTGAATTGCGCTCCCGCTCTCGTTCACGTTCATCATCCGTATGGCGAGCACGACTTATCTACTACTCCAGTCGGTTTCGCTCTCGCTCCAACAGAAGCCGTGATTCCTCTTCTCGAACCTGAGCCCTGCGAATACGTTTCGTTCGGCGTCTCTCTGTCTGGCACGTTATCGCTGAGAGGATGTCATATTTGCCCGTCTGGATCGTGCACGCTGTGCATTGCGCTCTCTCGCTGAAGCAATGCGCCCTTGCGCATTACCGAAGGTAGCACCTGCCTTCTGGGCTGAATGTCTGGGGATATTTTCGGTTGCTTCCGGAAGCGCATCGGCACCCTCCGGGGCTTTCGTACGCAACGGGCGTACAGTAATGTCTCCTGCGCTGGTTTATGGAAGGCTGAGCTGATCTAACTCTTGCATCGCCCCCGTGAACCGGCTCCGTGCAGCGCGTCGCCGTTTGGATACCGGTGACTCGTACCCATCAGTGGTGGCGTTTACACTCTCGGACTCATCACGGCGCTGCCGTAACTGCAGACGGCGCTCATCCCTGCCAAAATGTTAAGTTAGCGCCATAAAAACTAAAAATGATATTTTCGACAGTACCTACCTTGATCGCATCGCTCTGCCGTCGACTTGAGGCATGGTTGACTCACAGAATAAAAGAACTTGAATAACCTGTCCACGGCAACAAACACAAAGGGCAAGTCGTTAGGTGGGTGACTAACGCCAAAATAACTATAAAAACAGCGATGAATGATAAGAAGAACATCCGGTCGGCGGTTCCAATTACACCGGCAAAAGGCGATGTCAAGTTCGTGAGCGAAAATACGGTGCCTGTTACTAAGACAAAAGGTAAGCCATAAGCCCTCAAGTCACAGTCCCCAGCGGCTCGGTACTGCATCAGTACCACGTGGCTGTCCGCATACGCCCTGGCACGGACACAGAAGCACCAAAGGAATGTTACCATCCCGAGGGCCGGCCCCAATACACGACAGCCACCCGAGGCTGAAATAGACGACCCGGTCAAGCTGGCTTTTATCGCCGTATGTACCCATCCAAGTACCCCAGTGGGGTATGAGACTTCCCATTCCGCTAGAGGGCGAAGATGGGCGCCTCAGTACCGCGGCTCCAAAGAGCAGGGTGTGGCAGAGCTACCACTTGGGACGGCTTAGCGGGTGCCAGCTGCAACCTTTCATGTTCCCAATTATGGGAAATGTAACGGAAATTATGTGCAAGAGATACAGCACCCAATACAATTATCACCAAATTACCCGAAGGGATGGTGAACATGGAAATCAGTAATGTTGTAGGTTCGGAATGGGCTGCTTGGCATCTGTGCACCACGGAGGTGTCTCGACTACATCGTCGTGTCGTGGGTATGGCGGCCCACTGCAATATCCCCCGGGCTTCAATCGGGCCGAGTCTCCAAGGCCTGTGGACTCCAACCCACTCTTAATCCCACACATAACCCCTCGGCTGTCCATGAAGGTACCAGTTATCTCATCAGACGGCACTCCCGAAACCGTCATATTGCAAAAATATGTATATTGATACATCGCGTTAGGAAGGTATGCTTATAGTTTGTGCGGCTCTCGCTCGCTCCTTACTTCGCTATCTTCAGCGCTTCGCGCTCGCTTAGTGTTGTCGTTGCTGGTCGCTTTTTGAAAATGGAATGAATCAAAGAGAAGAAAAAGTTTAAACCAATCGCAGAATTTTCTAGAATTATCCTATCTGAAGAAGCTTCTAGAAGGCGGGCTTTTATCGCCAGTCGGGACTGCCTTCGCTCCGTTCGGCAGCAAAAATCGTTTTCGCCAATCAAAAGTCTGGATTTGCGTAAAGGACGGCCTGACGGTCTGACAGACGGTCACCACGTTTCGTTGATGGGGGAGGATGCATTATTTTTCAAAGATTCCCCTGTACACGATGTTCTTGGTGTGTACTCTCCCATCTTCACCTATCGCCTCTGAATCAACTGCAGTCTTGATCGCCTTCCTGCAAGTCACTCTCGACAGCACCACATACAGTTGACCATGGGTGAATACGGGCTGTTCCAGATAGTTCCCCACGTGATGGATTGACTGCCCTTGGGCCATGTTGACCTTCATGGCGAAGGCCGGCATGACTGGAAGCTGCTTCCTATTCATCGTGAGCGGAAACTCTTTGTCGTCGTCCTCGGTAGTAAAGGTGACTCGTGGGATGAACACTGTCTTGTACTTGAAAGGCCCTGTCATAACCCTTGATTGAATGCGCCGTTCGCGAAGCGATGCCACCTGAAGTCGAGTTCCGTTGCATACTCCCTCCTTTCTGTTCAGTTTGCGAATCAAAGTAATAATAGGAGATTAAAGTTTGGAGGTGACTCCATGTCCTCGCCCTCTTCGTCTTCTTTAGTTTCATCGTCCAACGCTAGTGCAGATTCTGGGGAAACGCACACATCTCGCGGGAGGCAGATATCATTGTCCGGCCTTCCTGGTCAACAATTCGGTCAAGGTCGTTTTGCGAATACACACCAACTTCTTGCTCCACAATCGACGCCGCACGAGGACACCCCAAGCCTTCGGAAATATCGTTGTATGTGCTGAAGTCAGGAATTTCGTGGTTTGCCAGATTTTGGCCGTTTGATTCTAGGTATTCAGCCAAGTACTTCAAGCATTTATACTCCGTCATCCTCTGACAAACCTCGGGAGCGTGAACGATGCGATTATTTGCGTCGTGTCTTGTAAGGTTCCTTTCAAAAGCTCCCGACATGTGCGTCTTAAACTGCTCCCAGAGTTCGTTTGCCTTGGTGTAGCGAGTACACCAATATGACCACAAAAAACGGCCTCAATTGATATGACATCTTGTCCACAACTGCCTCAGCGAGACACTGGAACCATTCTACATCGTCTTGCAAATACCCCAGAGCTCCGCTCGTCGAAACGTTGTGTACGTGGTACCGCCAATTGGGTGGAGATCCGAGAACGATTTGGGCGAGCGTCGATGACACAGCAGAAGCCGCAGAAAAAAATCGATTGGGATCGCGTGGGGACACATGGACAATTCGGCCTAGGGAAGACACATGTGTCTTGTAGGGTTGCCACGTGTTGTCCTTCCATCTGTACATCATTGGGACATCCTTGTACAGTAGATTAGCCGTCCCAACCGGATCGCGTAAACAGAGCTCTAAAACCTTGGTCAACATTGTTCAGCGGCCTCTACGAATCAGGTTATAAAGCTGTGGGGTCGTCACCTGATCACAATATGTTCATTTCCTCCAAGTGAATGGGAAGACGGACGGCAGAGTGGAAACAGCCTTGGGTTGGATGCTCGCTCAGTCGATTGCGGACCTCAACAGCAGAAATGTAGCGCCGGCGTCACAGCAAGTATTGACGAATCTCGTTCGCTTGAATTTCTTCCCCGTCAATTGTAATGGTCGTCATGTCCGATCCCTGGTAGACGTACTTGTAGATGTACTTCACCGCCTTGTTCGTTGCGCAGACCTCGGCATTAATTTGGCAGTTGTACTTCTGCGACAGGAATGGATTGTACGCCACGCAGACCCATTGATTAATAGTCGCGCTATCCCACACCTTCCCTTTGTGATGCAGAATCCCATCGGGACGACGGCGGCGTCTATACGTATGGTATTTGTCTCGGTTCATGACGGTTACATCAGCCAAAGTCTTTGGAAATTTCTTCGAGCACTTTCCGTTCTTCATGCAAGGGCTGCTGGGGTACATGGACCATGCAGCATACTAGATATCACCGTTTCATAAAGATCTGGATACTTCTCCTTGTCTGGAAGCTCTGTCGACGATAACTTGTCGACATCCTCCGCACTCACTGGGTTATCTGTTGGTCGCAAAATCAGAAGGATATGGGCGTGCGGAAGGCCCCGCTTCTGGTACTCGATCACATGAACCCCTGCGGCTAGTATCCCCACCACCCCTGGTCGAGGTCCTTGTTGAGCGATCTTAACTTTTGCGTGCACACGTGAGCCACAATATCCGGCCGAGCTGCTGCCTTCTCGCCAGGTCGTAAATTTGCTGTGATTTCGGCCCAATTGGGATTGCAAGTCATCGTAATAAACAGGTTGGGCGCCGCTGTTTCTCGAACGATTGCTATTGCATTCAAGAAATGCTGATATATGTAACGACGACCACCGGTGAGCTTAGGAGATATGATAATCTTGCGACCAATTTCGCCTGAATCTCCATTCACAGTGTTGTTTCGCCGAGAAGTGGGTCTAGATGCATTCTCCCGGATTCCATCAGCGGCCATCTGCTGGACTTCGACGGATTCGTTGCGCAACGCATCAGCAATCCCTTGAATTGACTCAAGACGGTACTGGAGCTGTTTTTTCTTTCGATAAAGCGTAGGCGCTCGTGTTCGCAGTTCGCCCATTGATTGACACAGTACTGCTGCATCAGGTGACCTCCCTTCAGGTAGAGATAAGCGCTATCGGTCCGGCCGTGTAG
This sequence comes from Phytophthora idaei, assembly GCA_016880985.1. NCBI lineage: Eukaryota > Oomycota > Peronosporomycetes > Peronosporales > Peronosporaceae > Phytophthora > Phytophthora idaei. The sequence continues at coordinate 20,114 of QOKR01000776.1, forward strand.
TAGAATCGACTCATACTCGCGAAGCGACATTGCCAAGGAGTTTCCGTGAGAGTCGACAGGATTACCAACGTACGGTAGATCGAAAGACCAACCGCGTTCACTGTACGGGAAGAGGAGAGAATACTACAGTGGGTCGTAACTCTCATGGGTCTCAAAGATCCTTTTGAACCCTCCTCCTAGGGCACGAAGCTGGGCCGTGTTCTGGTCAATGACAATAGCTGCGACCTTCGAAGCGGTTGGTGTATTGTGTGTCTCTGGGTTGCTGTTGCGGGCCACGTGCGTGCGAAGTCGGAAGTCATCATCAGGAGGGATGAACTCGTTTAACCTTGACGCCGGATCATTATCAGGTAACACCTCCCCAGGTCTCTAAAATATGTCCAGACTCCTCAGCAGCCGCATAATATGCAGGACCATCACGCCTAATAAAGAGTCTTCGCGCATTAATGAACTCTTGTGTGTACCTATTGTGCGCGACCATGTTCTGGTCAGTCTGGCGGAGAATAACGGGATCCAAACCATCCGTCATTCCCATAGGACTTCTCACACGCGCGGCCATGCCGGGTCGTTAATGTAAACTTGGGCAAACATGGAGTGTCTGTTTGGGGGAGGCAGAAGCGATCACATGCGGTGGCAGACAGACCCTTGCACTCGGAAGTTGTAGACACCAGTCCTTGTTACCCGTTCGACCACTTGGCGAGAGCGGTTTCTTGAAGCGCCCATTGAAGTGAAAGCGAAGGCGTTATTGAATGCTCGGATATTCTTCTTGAACTCAGGGTTTTTGTAGAGATTAAGAGGTTCCATAGGGTTTTCGGCGCAGGGGGTAAATTCACTAAACCAGTACGGCAGCAGCTAGCAGCGGTTTCATCGGGGAACTCCAACGCCTTGCAGTTCTGACAGGCGCGCTCAGTCTCGCGGCTATCGTCTGCGTAACGCATGAAGTAGTGGCGACCACCTCGCACGCTTGATGGGTCGAAGTCTTCGTGGTACGCAAGGCCCTTCATATACTGGCGTGACCGGGTTCGCAAGCGCTCAGCCTCGTTCTGTTGCTGACGTTCTGTATCAGTCATGGTATCTCAGCGAGCGCGTTGGGCTTCAGCATTTGTATCCCTGACCCGCTAATGCGCTGCTTCGGTCATGGCATCCCTCTGTTCCGCCCTAATAACTGTGTCTCGCTGCCTTTCTGCCTGACTCTCCTCTGCAGTAAGCCCTTCCATTCTTTTCGAGTGTGACGCAGTATTCAGCACTCTTTCTGCATCTCGTTCTTCTTCGGTCATGGCTTCCCTCTGTTCCAGCCGCGCCACTGCGTTTCGTTCCCTTGCCACCTGACGTTCTTGTTCGGTCATCTGAGTTGGCGAAGCCGTCGTAGCAGCCACGCTGCTCTCACGTGCAAGGCGCAGCTCAACTTCGGAAATACTGGCATGGCTCGCTCTGGCGCGCAGCATTTTCTTGACTGTCCTGATCAACCTGAGCCTCCGAGCGGCTAGCTCGTTTCCGTCTTTTCCTTTCCCGATCGACTTCGCGTACGTTTGCTAACTGAGACGGCGTCGTGTACGCCCTGGAACGCCTCCCATATGGCATCCGGCTAAAGAATGATTCTTGCCTTGGGGGTGGTAGGGCAGCAGTAGCAAACTGAGCTTATACCGGCATAACTGTATTACCAGTTGGGGCGACGCCATTTCGCTGTTCAGTAGTAGTCTCTGGAGGTACACCAACGGCATGAGTAGTAGATGGAACGATGGCAGCTTCGGTACTCATGACTGGCTCCGGGACTTGCTGATTTTTGTCTATCTGAAGCGCTGCCAACGGTTTGGATAATCTGGATTTGTTCTTCGCGCTCCTTGTGCTCCGCCGCCGAGCTGTGGCGGGATCCTCCGGCACTGCAGGTGTGGCATTAACGATGGCGTTATCATCCATCGCAGTCTGTAGCTCCTATCTTGACCGCTGCTTTCTCCCCATGACTACCTGCGAACACTAAACAAAGTAACGTGACGCGTTATACTTATAGTCAAAGTACACTACGCGTAGCAGTAGTCTTTCGTAGAGCTGAAATGTTTGGACGTTTCGCGCTACCCGGGATTGCTTGCTCCCATCGAGGTAATCTCCGATCACTTATCCTACAGTCAACAGGCCGAGGCCTGGAGCGGTTTTAGTGACAAAATGGTGCAGTCGAATCTCCAGGGTTGGGCCCTCGAGTAGCAGGTGCGATATCCTTTTGCCAAAAGCCATGTCCGTTAAGTGCAAATGCTCGTTATTGATAGCCACTACGACCCCTTCCATCCTCCATCAATAACTCAGTAACGACCAGCATCAAGTGGGTTTATAATAGGGTTTGCAACAATGAACCGGGTGCCAAAAATAAAATCGTCAAAATGGGTCAGATTTTGGGCAATTTTTACAATTTGTGCTCTCGCGCTGAGTGGGCAGTGGGTTGATGAACACAATTTTCAAGTGCAAAGCGTTTGAATGGTCAGTTTGAAAATCGAAAAAAAAAATTAGCCAATCTGAAGGGAGACGAACACGGCTGTCCTCATGTGCTATTATTGTAATTTAGAGTAAAGTTTAGACAGTCAGGGCGGAGAGTCGGTTTGGTTGAATGTCACTGTATGCGAAAAGGGACCAATAGAAAATACATAATGAAAGGTAAATTCGACATGATTGGGGGGGGGGTCAGACACACTGACACACACACCGGACAGGTGGAGTCAATACAGTACCATTGAATTTTGCTAAAACATGCTGCGACAGTTTACCGGTAGTAAAGTACCACGTGAGCACGTATTAATTAACCTTAATTCACTGGTTCAAACAAGAATACTACGTTCGATCATGGTCAACAGCACTGAGACAGTACGACCCCAAAAAAATATTGACGCTGAATGAGTCCTTCAAAAACAGACATTCATCCTGCACTTGTTCTCATTTCGAGCCTATGTCATCGATGCCGACAGCACCGTCGCGTGTGATTAGTGCGTGCTCTAACACCGAGGCCACATTCGGCAGATTGCCCAGCACACGCATCAATGGCGTCATGAAGTTCGTCGTTGTCTCCACGCGTGACAGTCGACATGCCACGGCGTCC
>QOKR01000777.1:0-23190 GCA_016880985.1 Phytophthora idaei
TGATCCGCTTGCTTTTCACTCGGAAAAACGAGAACTGTTGCTTATGGTAGTTGTGTTTGCTAAGGCTTGTCCTGCGAGGCTTCAATGTGGGAACAGAAACTAGAAAACAAATAAGCAAAAAGTAGAGCCTTTTCGGTGCCGCTCAAGCGCTGTGAACGGACCGATGAAGTGCGGAGCAAGCTTACTTGCTCCGAAATCCGAAACCGCATGTCTAGGCAGGTTCTAAGTAGCTAACAGAACTAATGAACCCTTTTCGAATTCATCTGTGTTGCCCCTGCCAACATTGTCAGCGTTCAGCTTCTGTCTATACACAGAAGCTGCTATCGCGTCCTGGACAAAGTCCATTGCTTGCGTGCTGAATGGTTTGTTCAGCACGGCGTTCTTCCCCGCAGCAGGCCCGGCCTGTGCGCCGTCTGTTCCCTCCACAGACGTGTTGTTCTTGGTCGCGGTGTCTGTGCCCTGCACCGACCCGTAGTTCTTGTCCATCGTCTCGTTCCCGGAACGAGACGCAGCTTGTCTTCGTGTCGTCATCGCTGATACTGTGTCGGTATTGGCGCTCTTCTGCGGTTGTTCGGATGCAACCGCAGATCCTCCCCACTCAAGGAGGAAGCCACCATTCCGAGCATGCTCGGAAGGCGTGGATGCCGCATTTCATTCACGTAGAACGGTGTATGCCCGGTCGAGGCATGCACCGAGTTGTTGATGGCACACTCTGCCATCGGCAGACAGTCGCTCCATTGCTGGAGCGAGTGTGCGTAGCTCTTCAACAGGTCGCCGAGCACGCAATTCACGCGCTCGGTCTGGCCGTCCGTTTGCGGTTGGTCCGCAGTCGACATCGACAATTGTGTACCAAGAAGTGTAAACACTTCTTGCCAGAACCGCGCTGTGAAGCGTGGGTCACGGTCCGACACAATGTCGAGCGGCATGCCATGGTGTTTGAACACCATGTCTACAAACAGTCGTGCTGTATGTACGACTGTCACTTCAGCCGGCACTGCAGCAAGATGCACCATCTTGCTGAATCGGTCTACAAAGACCACGACACCAGTCCTCCGCTTGCTGTCAGGCGGAAGACCAAAGCCAAAGTCCATAGAGATGGACTGCCAACACTCCGACGGTGTCGAAAGTGATTGAAGCGGAGCCTGCGAAAACGCAGCAGGCTTCACGCGTTGACACACCTCGCAAACACGTACGTACGTACTTGCGCACCCACTTGTACTGGTGATCCCAGTAGAAGTCACGCGGGAGAAGCACGTATGTCTTCTCACGACCAGGACGCCCTGCCGTAGGGGCATCGTGATACTTGTACATGATCCGCATCCGCAGACCATAATCATTCGGCAGGACGATGCGATTCACATCGCCGTCCACTGCGCTGTATAGCAGCAGTTCTTCGTGCACGCGATAACGATGTGAACGAGCACGAAGGTGCTGAGGCGTAGCTCAGCAACTGCTTCGCGTCTGCGTCACTCGCATACGCGGCCTTCACGTCGTCAATCAACGGCGACGACGGAGCACTCACACGCTCGACGCCAATCCTATTAGCGTCGGCTGTCTTCACAGCATAATCTGGCCGACGTGACAATGCGTCGGTCACGACGTTCAACCTTCCGGGTTTGTATTCAACCCGGAAGTCGTACTCTGCGAAGAACGACAACCATCTCGCCATCCGTTGCGAGATGTGTGGCGACTTCACTGCAGTTCGCAGTGAAGCGTGGTCGGTGTAGACCACGAACGGTCCACTCCCAAGTAGATACACTCGGAACTTCGCGAGTGCATACTTCATGGCAAGGAGCTCCTTGTCATGTACGGGATAGTTACGCTCAGCTGACGCGACTGATAGTAGACCACACGATCACGACCCTCGTGATCGTGTTGCATCAACGCGCATCCGATCGCAAAGTCGGATGCGTCACACACGACGTGGAACGGACGATCTTGGTCAACCACTGCCAAGATCGGCGCTTCAGTCAAGCCCTGCTTGACTCCATCGAAGGCCTGCTGACACTCAGCAGTCCACTTCCACTCAGCTTCCTTCTTTAGAAGCTGCGACAGCGGGCGAACCTTCCCCGCGTAGTTCTCAAAGTACTTGCACAAGTACGTTGCAAGCCCAAGGAGCTGCCTCAGTTCCTTGACATTGGATAGCGTAGGCCATTCACTTATCACTCTGACCTTCTCTGGGCCAGGGCGTACGCTGTTCTTCCCAACGTGACACCCGAGGATGGGTATCTCGCTCGCCCCAAAGATACACGTCTTCAGGTTTGCATAGAGCTTTTACTTACGCATGTGCCCTAGCAACTTACGGGGGTGCTCCTTGTGCACCACAACGTCAGTCTTCCCGTTCACAGCCCGGCTGTGAACGAACACATCGTCTAAATAACTCGGTGCGAAGTCGCGCACCGAGCGCCATAGATGCGTCACGCATCTATTGAAGGTAGCAGGGGCGCTCTTCAGTCCCTGAGGCATTATGAGCCCCTCCCAAAGCATACCGCTTGGAGTGCTCACCGCCTTGAGAGCGATGTCGCTCTCACGCATCAGGATCTGATAGAATCCGTCGCGCAGATCAAGTGCACTGTAGATGGTGCTCTTGGCCATCGAATCGATGATCACATCTTTTCGTGGTATCGGCGTCTGCGCCGGTATCGTCGCATCGTTCAGCTTGTTGTAAGCATGAACGATGCGCCATCCGCCCTGTAGCTTCTTGACACAGAACGTCGGTGCACTGTGCGGGGACTTCGATTCCCGCACTTGCCCTGCCTGACGACGACTCTCGAAGAAGTCGTCGATCGCCTTCACTAGATCTCGCGGCAGTGGCCACTGCCGCGTCACACAGTACTTCGTACCCGGCACGAGAACAATCTCGTGCTGTATGCTCTTGTCCTGCGGAGGCTCCGCAGGAATCTCGTCCGGGAGCACATCCTTGTGCTCCCGCAGAATATCGTAGAAGGGACTCGCTGAAGGCGAGTCCCAGCTCTGCCCGTCGAAGCGCTCCTTCTTCGTCTTTGCACTGAGAGTGTCCTCACTCTCAGTGGTACTCGCAGCGTGGAGTTGCCTCAACCCCTCCGCTTCGCTCTTCATCCTTTTGAGATCCGAAAGGATGCATATCTGCTTGATGTGTCCATCGTAGAGGTCCTTCGCGAAGCGCATCCAGATCATGGCTGGAAGCGACGCCAACTCCCACGCACTCGTCGGAGGATTCTCCATTTCCATTGACCGGTACTGGAGACCAGTACGGGTCCGTGTCAAGACGTTCAGCGTCTCCACACTCGACGTCGTGTCCGATGTCTGCCCGGCAGACATCTCTTGTAGCGTCTTGGCCCCGGACCGAGACTTGCGCAGCTTGTGTTGCTTGCGCCGTCGTTTCTTTTTGTGGAGCCCGGCTCCACTTGTTCCTCTGAAGTTTACCACCGGATTTGTGCTCGCGCCCCGAGCAATAGGATCATGTTCGACAGCCTAATGGATTATGTGCATTTGGATGAAAAATGGCTTTACCTATTAAAAAAGAAGAAGGAGAAGCAGCGATTTTATCTCGGCGAGCATGAATAGGTGCCTTCCATCACCGTTAAGAATAAGAACTGCTGCATCATCAAGATGATGTTCCTCGTTGTTGTGACGCCAAGCGCCACTGTATCTGGGACGGCAAGATTGGACTGTGGTCATTTGCTGTGTACGAACCAGCAGAACGGTCGAGCAAAAACCGACCTGCTGGCACGCTGGAGTTTCAGGCTTTCAACGTCGACAGGATGCGTACCGCCAGGCACCCTGCCGGATGGTTATACCGTGCATCAAAACGGTTTGGCCATCGAGCAAGTGCGTAATTCCCCAGCACGACAACTCAAACCCACATGTGGCGCCGCAGTGGTCGCTGCCTGTGAGGATGGGTGGAATATGTGCATTAAGCTCCATCTCGCTAATTCACTAGACTGCAATGCGAACGACCTGTTTTTTGTTGTTGTTTTTGCTTCGATTCAATCTCTCGAATACAAGAAGAAGGCGAGAACCATTGAAAATCTGGTCGACAATGTCGAGGAGGCATACAATGAGCTAGACTACAGCACTCTCGATCGAGTTTTCGTCACGCTACAGTCGGTACTGCATGCATCGATGGATGTCGACGGTAGCAACGAGTACGCGATTCCCCATCTTGCAAAAGAGCGGTTGCGGACGAGTAATGGTATTCTGCCCCCCCCCCCCTCATTGAGCTACAACAGTATCGTGTTCGACAAAGCCATTATATTCTCAAGTTCGGTTGAGGATGATCAAGTAGGCAGTAACCGTACCTAACGCTTATATTACCGGGTAGCACTTGTCCAGGCCACCCGTTTATATTTTCGGACAGAGGTAGTAGTATGAATAGCAAACAGAAGGGGGGGGCAAACGCGAAAACGCCGATCTGAGCGCAAAACCATCGTTTACAAAATTCATTGCAGCACAGAGACGTGTGAATGCAGTGTTAGAATCTACATGAATAGTATACCCTACTATACATAGTAGAAGTAGCACACAGAAGCTCGGAAGGATCTCGCAAATTTTTATGTAGCACACAAATAGTATTATGCACGCGATACATGTATGTGGAGATATTTGGTAAAGCTAACCGTGCGGAGTGATCTAGTAAATCGCAACCACAACGCGTCCTTTGACAAGGCGCGGGAAGGTCGTCTTCATACGCACCGATCCTTCTGTGGGACGGTAGGCTACCACATTAGCCAAGATCATTTCAGATTCTCTGTATTCAAGTGGAACTCGGACATATAGGCCGAGTTTTGCACCAGTTGGATAGATCTCTCACTCGAGGGGGATACCTAGGCGACACAGTGTAAGCATGTTCTGTATATTGACGATCAACAAGGAACACAATATAAATATGGTCATATTAGTAATATAAACAAAATAAAAATGTTTACAATTTAGCTTATTTTATTTAAATTCGTCAAATGCCTAACTTTAGGAGGCCTGATGTAGTCTGACTTCAAAGTTGTCTGCGTTAGTGACAGTTTTTTTTTTTACGAATATAAGACCCCTTACTATTAGAATCCCTCCCTCAAAATGTTCGGAAAATAAAAGACCTCTTTGATTAGAAGACCGGAGTGCTGATTAACTCAGTTCACTTTTTGTAAAATTTAAAATTGATCATGAGTTTATCAAGTGAATCGGGGAGGCGGCATTGCTAGCCGTGTATTTTCGCAAATAGTTGACCTGTCATATTACTATGCGTAACTAACCTGAGCAACAAGTCCTTGCTTGATCAAGGGTTCAGCCAGCCTGGGGGATCCCATAGCAGCCCCCCCTCTGGAGGTCGAAAAGTCAGCATAACATGCCAAAAAGTGTAACAGCACTTTGTTGTTGATGAAATTTCATACAAACATACTAATTTGCAAAGTTCGAAATTGGCGTATGCTCTTAATTTGAAGACAATAACAATTTGATGTTATTGTTGAAATTTCAAACAGACAAATTTGCAAATTTGAAATGAGTCAATATTTCCGTCTGTTGTGTAACGCTGTTCCACAATTTTGATTAACTGAAAATGATAACATATATCAGTACAATTGAGACGTGTTCCGAATGGCTTGAGTAGGCTGCGCCGCTCGGCGCTCTGCAGCGCAGCGAGCTCACTCGTTAGTGTATATACAAGTACGAATCGATTTAAGGGCATCAGTCACAATAGCGATGTCTTGTGCTTATTTTAAGCCATTGTTTGTCTCGAGATGTCTAATACCCAAGAAGTTATGGCCATAAAAAAGCTTCATTTTCAGACCCTCAAAATGGCGGTGTGTTTTGAAGGGTTGTGACCTCATTTTTTCTTCATTTTTATCGATTCTGGTATTGCTGAAGAGCTCTTGTAAAACGTAATCGAATAGGAGCGTTTCCAGCTTTGTATGTGTAAAATGTACAACGCAAATTTTGATTCAGTTAGGTACGAAAATCGATGGGCCAACTTTAAGCGCGATTATCTCAAAACCACCAAATGGTTCGTTTTAGCAAGGTGTTGGGGGTAGCAATAAACGACAATCGCGAAGCAAAGGAATACGGTACTCACTCTATTAGGAAAGGTATCGCGTCTTTTGCTTACAGTGGAACAACTGTTGGACTGCCGATCGTCAGTGTTTGTCTTCGTTGGGGTTGGTCGCTTGGCGGAGTGCAAGATCGATGTTTATAATACGAGAGCGCCGGCGATCAGTATCTTGGCCGAGTTGTTGCTTGCTTGACGGTGAGCCAGAGTGCATTTGCGATGATTCCGCCACATCTTAGCAATCCTCATGGCCATTTCGTTATCAAGTGTGTGGGGCAAATCTTCCGTCGCTGCATCACGAATCCAATCTGTCTGGAATACTGAAACTATGCCTGGTATATAATGCAGAACACCTTCATACACGGTTGCCAACAACGCACAGTTTGTTATCCACGTATCTGTTAAGAAATGCCTCAGCGATGGACTATCTACATGAGTGTGTTCTCACGAATTACTCGCTGTGGATGAGCGAGAGTGGGATTTCACCGCATATTTAGATGTATAAGCAGCATGAAGACACGAACAACGCCATCAAAGGGTTACCCACCATCTTACGTGCTGGGTTTAGCAAACTTCTAGAGGAGAACGGAGTGGCAGCAGGTAATATCACCAAGGACGTGCTGGAATGCACGATAAGAAAGATTTTGGCAGATGCCGGACTTGGAGGCAATGTGAGTGATTCTTGTGAGCAGCCGCGTGCCGATATATCACAACATTCGCTGTATTTCTGGCGCATCAGTTATCACCATCTACCCGAAGAATTTGAATTCCCCAGCACGGATCCATTAACGGCGTCGTGGAAGCTGGGGTGATTTGGTAACACATCGCTAAACTGTCCACCACTGCGAAGTATCAGCACGATCGACCTGTCAACGAAGAAGAAGGCTAGCACATTTCCAGAGTGGTCGATCTTCATGAAATACCTGACCAAAGCGATTGAGACGAAAACCGGACAGCCAATACCCAAGCGAATGAGTGAGACGAAGGCAAGTGAACTTTTCGAAGTTGGATTGCGCACCTTTCTATTCTGCCCGACGAGCAGGAGCGTAGACTATTGCAACTAAAAATTACCACGGTCCTTCGTCTTGTGTGCGAAGGATTCAGGGCAAACAACCCGAACGCACGGTCTGTCGCGTTTCAGGTGCGAAAACGTACAAGAACTAATCAGTCCTAAGCGGGTAGCTAGCAATTAACTCGAATTGGAATAACCACAGCGTTTTCAGTACATGTACTCATATGATAGTGCTGCGTGCATCACTAGTCGCCGCGTGACTAACTTGGGTGTCACGGTCGATGCCGGTCTGTCGATCGCCTTGGCCACTATGATCGCAACGGCTTGGCGTCAGTCAACTTCCATGCGGAAGCCGCGTGCACCATAGTCAGCATGGACGTGAGTCTCGTTACTGGCGCCGTAGTCGTCGTAGGGCGGAGCATGGGGACCAACGAGCACCGCGAGGTACTCATCGCTGTCTTTGAGGAGTTCGCTGTCTTCAAAACGCTCATAGAGTGGCACCACGCGAGCATGAGAAACACAATACGTAGTGGTCAGTGCCAGTTATCTGTGCTCGTGGAGCTTCACGTACTTGCCGTGTTGTCTTGCGCTGCTGCGTTCGTTTTCCTGCTCTTCGTGCCTCAGCCTCAGTGTCCAAATGGGTAAACGATTTTGATCAATAGAAGCTTAGTATCCCAGCGTAGTAACCGGTTCTTACGATTTATCCTCACAATTCAATCCTGGTCATCGGATCGTCGATTTTGTAGCCCAGTATAACCCTTGCGATCAAAGTCTCGGATCGCAACCTCAATGGGATATCCGGATCGCAAAACCGCCGGAAAGCGGCGCTAGGACACCATACTTGTAAAGCTGCGCGCAAGGAGGCCGCAATAGGAGTATAGAGCTCCTATGCAACATTCTGCGCGTATCAATATATATATTTTACGCTTGTATTGCGTTGCACAGCAACTAATGGAGCAAACATATAAATTATTCTATTGTTATCTATAGTGTTATGTCCTCCGTTGCGCTGTATGGGCAACCTGTTAGGAACGACCGGATCTCAACCCCAAGCATCACATTACGATGTCGTCGGATCGCGATCTCGTTAGTAACGGCCCTTACACTATTAATAATTAGTCTGAGACTAATTACTGAAGTCTCTGTACCCTATAATCCCCAACAAGAAATAAATAAGGACAAAAAGTAGGACCAAAAGTTGAGGGCCTTGTTTTGCCTCAACTTTAGAAGATGGTCATGCGGAGATATTTAACCTTTAATTAGCTCTTCGCTAAACTTACGTCTTGTCCAGGAAACTGTTGCGCCGCAGGGTGTCCGAAATATCTACCCAGAAGATTAACCCCAATCAGGCTTTTGGTAGGACAAAAGGAAGGACAAAATCCGCTATACTTGGCTTTAGTGTGCCTTGTAGGACAAACGGGCAAATCGTCTTGCTAGGACAAAAAATCGGCGCTGCATAGTGAAACCAAGTAAAATGGATTTTTGTCCTACCCCTTATGTCTTAGCAAAAGTTTGATAGGGGTACCCATAGGACAAAATCTTAAATCCAAAACTTTAAGCAAGTGAATTTGCAAAACGCGGGTTTGGTGTCTAGGTGGAAGGTCCGATAGTCTTGAATCTTATTTTGTCCTTATTTTTGAGGAGCAATTTTGTTAGAGATTTTTATAAGATAAAATCATTGGATCCTCTCGATAGTGATATCCTATTTTATATCTATCTAGAGATCATTTGTTAGTGCTGACAAGTGGAAACGATGAAAGAGCGTGCTGTATTCAATGAGTTGTGTTACGCTGCTGTGCAACCAAGCGAGGGTGATGGCAAACCGCTGATGACAAACATAGGACACGGTAACGAGCCTAGTGGATCCCGGTGACGGACTTGATCCATTCAATAGCAGTCGACACACGCGAAAACACGGTGGGAGTTCCGCTGGCATCGCAGCTAGACTCGCGGTTCACCAGACCAATGAGGACATCGTCCACGTCTCCCTGGCCATTATCTTTAACCAACGCGCCGCCCATGCCGCCAATGCACGACCCCTTGCTAGCAGCACACACGGACGAGTTGTCTACACTGAAAGCTGCCTCGCATTCCTTGTTACCCCACAACTCCATGATGACATCCTGGAACTGGTTGGTCTTGTCATCCCAGCTCATCGCATTGGCTTGCATGCCTTGGACGATGTCAGAGTCGTCCGTCTTAGGAAGGATGATTGGGGTGACGTTACTGGGCTTCACGAGCGTCAGCAAAGCAAAGTCGTACGAGCCGGTACTGGAGTTGTAGTGCGTGTGGTTCTCAGCATGATGGACCTCGATCTGCTCGCCATCCTCCGAGCCGCTGTTGAAGTGCGACCCCACGGATACGAACCTGGCCTCCTGCAGGCTGGTACAGTGCGCAGTGGTAAGCACGTGTGTGGGCGTGATAAGGGCACCGCCGCAGAAGTTGGTGCCATCAGGTGTAAGTCGAACACCGGCTGCGTACGCCTTCGTGCCAGCAGGGGCCTCGCCTTGGCCGACGATAAACTGGCATTCAACGGCAGTGTCGGCAGCGACAACTCCAAATGCAATCGAGGCGGCAGCAAGCGTGGTAACAGTCTTCATGAGTTGTTGATAGGTCTCGGCGGTTCTCCGGATGCAGTGTGTCGTAGGTGGCAAAAAGCGGAATGACTTTTACGCAGAGTCAGCGCACATAAGTGATCGCGTGGATGTGAAGTGAGCCGGTTATGACTATTCCTAAAGCTTTGAATTGCTGGCAACAAGTTTACGGTAGTATTTTAACCTCTAGCATACGAAATGTTCAACTCCTTGAGCCTCAAATCGGGTCGATTTGAGAACTCGTGGTCAACCATGTACTGTATACCAGCGATCTTGGATTACGGCGTTGGCAATTGCACGACGACACCACCCGAGATAAATTACCTATTTTACTGTTATTAATACTGCAAGATGGGAGCTTTGATAGACAGAGCCAAAACTGATCCCATTGCCATTATAATACAACATACTTGGTAGCTGTAGACACATTTTAAAACTAGTGCGGTACTGCATGTTTTTATTTAAAAAATAGTAGTTCGTAGGCTCGTAGTACCCTCTTCGTGGGAATCTTATCTTGGGATCCCAACGGACTTGGAGATCGTTGAACCGCTGTACAACAATGCGATACTGGTACTAGTATCGTATTTTAATAACTTATGATGCATAGTGAAACAATTGTTGTTGTTTTTCTCATGCACATCGTTGACGAAGGTGAGCAATCATTTGGGGCGTGATGCTGAACGTAAATACATGTACCAATGAGTCAGATTGGTATGAAGTGGCGTCCAGTATCGAAGAAATCGTATTCTCGAAAGTAAACTCGGCGAGTTACGTGTGCTGCCGCGTATTCGAAGATGCCCACAAGTACGTGCTGGTCAAGCATAGGCAGGGGTAATTGCCTTCTCTTCTTGGTATCACGTCGTTCACAACGTCTGGTACCCATGACGCTGAGGAAGGCAGCCTTACAGTTCATCGAGAGGACGGACTGGGTCACGGGGAGAGCTTCGAAGTGGTGCGCCTTGAAGTTGTCATAGTGCGTCAAATGAGGACGCTGGGCAACAATGTCCAGATACTCGAGTGTACGATTCATCTCCAGCATCTTCACCAGAGCAGCATAGCTTTCGTCATAGGGATGATACACAGCCCTTTGATCCATTCGAACTCGCATACGTCGTGCACATTTCGCAAGTGGATTTTCAGAGTCACACAGCGCCTCAGCAATTTCTTTGATGTCCCAGGAGAAAGATAAATGCGATGAGGAGTCAAGCGTCAAGTCCCGGTAGTTGCTGTCGCGGAGGCAAAAGCGCATTTCCATGGTATGAGTGCACACAGCTAGCTCGACCAGATTCGGACAGCTTGCTACGATGCCTTCCAGCTCGCTCGTATTGAAGCTCTCAAACTCGAGTGTTAGATGTGTGAGCGAAGCACCGACAAGTAACAGCAGACCTAGCAGAGCTTCTGGATCGGGATCTTCACCAAACTCAATCGTAAGAGACGTAACGCCAGCGAGTCCGTTTGGTCGAAGCTTGAGTTCTCTGTAGATTAAGCTTTTGCGCTGCACTTGGCATCTCCCGAATCCAGGAATCAAAGCATTTACCCAGCCACTTTCATCGACTTCACCTAGTAGTCTAACTCCCGAAATTTCCCTTTCCAACTTGAACGAATGCATCGTATTGGGAACGTCATCCGGAGTCATGGACAACAACTCTATCGTAGACTCTGCCTTGATGCAAATGTCGATTGGTGCGCCATTTGAATGGCTTGGATAGCCGAGCAGACCTTCTTCTGGTGCATCTGCTGCCAGTACTGCAGCCATAGATTCCACGGCTTCATTAGTAATCACAGCATTGCGAAGTGTGAGACTTTCAAGCCGCGAATGGAGCCGGGCTTTCTCCGAAAAACAGGCAAAGATAATCCACTGCCACCTCCAGCGACAGTTGCCGTCATCGCCATCGTCTCCATCGTTCAACTCCAATCTCAGAGAAAGATGTTGAGTTGTCTGGCTCACCGCGACAGCAGAACTCATCCGTTCAAAGACCCAGTCCTGCATGCCCTCGCAGTCAAAATGCAGAGAACAAAGAGCGAGCTGGTTGCCGTGTCCATACTCTGCTGCAAGTGGCCCAGTAATGCTAGTCGCCTCGAAATCAAAACCTCCACTTTCAAATGCTGCCGCCTTCTTCGTGCCTCCAAACAAGCCAAACATCAGCTTGCCAACAGTTTCCCGAGCTGCCTCTAAATTTCCATTCGACGTGAGCTGGTGTCCAAGCTCTTGCCTCAACGCCAGCCCAGACAGGCGAATACCATCGCGCGCAAGACTCTCTATCAGCTCTGCCAACTCGGCGCTGATGCTGATGTCTCGCAGGTCGACCATGATGGATTCCAGCACAAACACAACACTCAGTCGAGGGTGCTCTCGATCATAATACTGCTGCCACTGCGTCCGGATCGTCCTAATTGTCTCCTGTACTTTTCGGAGATACGCTATCATTTCTTGACTGCTCGGCGTAAGCCACGGTCCCAACTGCACAGTAACCGGGACCTCAATCTCCGTCGATCCGGTGCACGACATCTTACCGTTCAAAGCTGCGATTTTAAGCAGAGTTCTCTTGTATTCTGCACTTTGAGTGGAGTACTGCCCCGTTCCACAAAACTCCATAACACCTTTCAAAAGCTCTCTATCGCTGTCGACTCTGTCATCAATCAGTGCCAGCTGAAATCGAGGCATGAACTCCCCCTCGAACTGCTCCTCTTGATTACTCACTTCCAATTTCCCATTCTCCACTAGTAATTTCTTGTACGCGGCATTGTCAACGTGCGCTACTGCTGCTAACAGCCCCAGTGCCTCTCGTAAGTCTTGGCACGGCGATTTTCCGTTGTCCTCAATCTCCGCCTCATCGTCGCTCCGACGCTGGAAACTTGGCAGTTCCACTTCAATTCCGCGAAAACGTTGCCCCGGTGCATTCTCTAGCGCTCCCTTCACGTACCGCAGACAGTGGGAGACTTGATGACACCAGGGCAGCAGGAAGTCCCAGCTGTCCTCCTCCATCGGCTTTTTAAATTGTGCAAAATGGTGTTTTTATTCGTGTTAAAAACTGGCAAATGTCATATCCGTAGTTTATGAATTTACGGCGTCTAATTGCACTAACTTTGAATAAACCCTTCATAACTGATTGACACGAAAATTGTTGCTAGAAGACCTGGGAACTTGTCGAACCTCAGCTGAGGTGAGAGCCCCTCGACTTCGGGTGCCTGCAGCAATTCGTAGTAGCGCCGCAACCTCCACATAGCCCCCAGCAACAGCCCGCGACAACGGCGTCTCCCCCATCACGTTCTTAGTATTCGGCGAAGCACCATTGACAAGCAACGCACGTACGACTTCGAGCCGTCCTCGAGTCGCAGCGAGAAGAAGTGGTGTGTCTCCGATGCAGCTTTGAGCTTCGACACTCGCTCCCTGACTCAACAGCAGATGGGCAATTTCAATGTGGCCACGTAGAGCAGCAGTGGACAACGCGGTGTATCCACGAGTGCGATTTGGAGCGTCGACGAAAGCTCCGTTCTCCAATAAGAGTCGGACGACTGCGGCTCGCCCGCTACGGGCAGCGATTTCTAACGCTCGATTGCCATCTCTATTGACTGCTTCGACGACAGCCCCACGACTCAGTAGCACCTGGACAATGTCCGCGAATCCTCTCTTAGCAGCAGCCATGAGCGGCGTATATCCTCTCCATTCTGCAGCATCCACCGCAGCTCTGCCTGCACCCAGCAGCAACTCACACACAGCTTTGTGTTGCTTCGACGCAGCCAAGTACAGGGCCGTACATCCTCCGTTGCTCTTGATCTCAACTGCGTCGACCTCGCGCGGTAATGACAACGGCAGCAGATCTTCCACAATGTAAGCGTGACCTTGAGCGGCTGCGTACATCAGCGGCGTCAATCCCGCGACTTGATCACGAGCCATCAAGTCTGCTCCAGCGTTCAGCAGTTCCCGCACAACTTCTAGTCGTCCATTCCCAGCTGCGAGATGCAGTGCCGTATAACCAGACTCGCAGCAACATTCCAGACTCGCTCCTCTAGTGACTAGGAGCTCCACCAACGCGAGTTGCCCGTTCCTCGAGGCGAACATCAGCGGGGTCATACCCTCATTATCCGTCGTATCCACATTGACACAGACACTCAAAAGCAGCCGAGCGACTGCCACTCGACCACATTGTACCGCAACACTCAAAGCCGTCTCGCCCTTATTATTCCGCTTCTCCAGTGATGCTTGTCGACTCACTAAAGCCTGCACAGCATCCGTATGTCCCTCTCGAATTGCCAGCATCAACGGTGTCCAGGAGTTGATGTCAATCCGATTCACTGCAGCTCCAGCATCCAGTAGTAGTTCCACGATTTCTAACCGTCCGACGGTAGCTGCCACATGCAGTGCAGTGTTCCCCTCTGAGGTTTGTGCATCGACACTAATCCCTCGATCAAGCAGACAGCGAACATTGCTCGTGTGGCCCCTCTCTGCTGCCAGAATCAAAGCCGTCGCGTATGATTTAGCGTTCCGTGCATCCACAGCAGTCAAACCTTCCTCCTTGAGAACCCGCAGCAAATCCATTTGACTCCGAGCCACAGCGAGTTGGTGAGAGGCTCTGCGATTCCTGTCCAAAGGCGGAGTTGCAGTTATACCACAACTGAGCTTTGTGTATTTCAGAGTCATGTTCATGGATAATGGCGTCCAGCCATCGCCAATATCCACGGACGTTCGAGTATCGGGAATGGGCATCGGAGTGCAAATTGAAGTGTGAGGGCCATCCATCGGGCGGTGGCTCGTGGATTCGTGGGGCCGTGAGGATGGCACTGTGAGGATGACGCGTGCTGAAGGTCAACAGTCCAGAGGAGTCGGTTCATGGTGTTTGGAGTGTTTTACAGTAGGGTGGAGCGGGGTGCTCCGGCCTCAAAGAAGCCATGTCTCGGTCACGTGCGTGACAGAAGGTGATACGTGGAAGCAGTGACCAGCAATGAGATGGTTCGATGTACTACGCAGAAGTACCGCTACGATAGCTCGAGCATATTGCAGACGGTGGCATCTGGCTTTAACGATAGAGCTGGGCTGGTAGCACTTTGTACGATAGCGTATGAAATATTCGAAATGTGAATACTGTATAACATTTGTGCATCCGGACACCCCAAAATTACAAATAAAAAAAACCGCTTCAAATTCTACGTATATTTTTTGCATGTATTAAAATACAAATCAAGTATCTTGTGCATTACTTCTCTTCGGTTGACTCGTCTATGAGCTGAGTGACGACGTCGTCGGATTCGGTGACAGTCTCCTCGATGGCCTCGATACAGGAACACCCTCGCCGCTAAGCGAGTTCACCCACTCTACAAGCCCTTCTTCTCCCTCAGTGGAGATTGTGGTTGCTGTACCTTTTTTCCTATCCGACTTGAGTACGGCTGTGGACGCAGACGCTGCCATCTCTTCAATATGTACTCTGTCCTTCTCCCACGCGTAGATGCGCTTGCACTGAGACTCGCGTTTCGACGCGTTGAGATGGCTGTAGTACTTGTCTAGTGTTGAGGGCATGTCGTTTTCTTTTAAAAAGTTTATTACTTCTTGTTTCTTCGAGAAAGTCTCGCAATTTCTACTGTATCCTGCTGAACGTCGGCCTTGGCTGCCTGGAGCTCGCTTGCGGCCTCGTGCCATGGTGACGGGTGGTGATAGAGAGTGTGAATTTCCCCTTCTGGTTGATTTGTAGTGTGTAAAAATAGGTGTCATTTTGAACAAATGGTTCAAAATTGAGGTTTTAAAAATGACTACTCTGCTGATTGGTTAATTCAGGTGTCCCGTTGTACAAATTGTCACGATGCACAAATGTTATACAGTATACGCTTTGCAGCATTAGAGAACTTTCGGAGACCAAAAATCGCATGATTTGAGTTTCAGTTTCAACTAGAGAGAGTGCCGTACTCGTCGACGGACTCAAACTCAACTCTATCGTTGGTTAGGGTAGAGCAAAAGACTCAGCGACTAGCCACCAAAATGATGTTCGTGACGCGCAGTCTAAGCTTCAGCGATTATATGCAGGGTATGGGCAGCCGCCAGAGGCAAGAGAAGGCGATTCGTGGCCACCATGTCCATCCGCTTAGATAACCATTCGCTACAACTTCACTACCAACGATGCCGCTGTTTGTATATCACGTTACGACTACCCAGCCTCTCCTACCAACCCCGACAGGTGACACTTCCCAGTGCCGAGGCTCTCGCAATGATGTAGGCACCCCGAGAACCAGAAGTCGATTCTTGCCTTTGGCCAGATCCGGTAGCATGTCCTTGGCTGGGGTTTCTAGGACAGTCACAAGGTGGCGACTCGCTCGAATCTCTGATAGCAACGACCTCGTTGCCACCACCTCCTTCATATCCATCCAGCTCTTCGTCGTCCATATTCAGCGTTCGCATCAGGAACTGCCCACGCCAACACCAACTACCCCTGAGCATCTGACGTAAAACGCGCTCCTTCCCCTGAGGTACCGACGCATCAACTCTCCCGACGGCTCAATACTCTGATTCCTTCCTTTTTCCCTTGGCCTTATCCACATCAGCCAGCTCCTTCCAGTTGTCCATATGGATCACGATAGCTTGCAGCAGAACATCCCGCTCTTGGCGTCATCCTCGGACACGCTGTGCCTCACGGCGGGCAACTTCGGTGCTTGGGCTCCCGCGTCAGGGATCATTTTTCTGCTGTCAACCCTTTGTGCGATACTCGTCAAACTGAACAGCGGCTCTCCGAAACACACTTTTGGTTGGCATGCATTCTCCTTTCAGATTTCATAAAAAGGTGCGATTCTGAAACTCAAACTCATATCTAGTGCGCTTCGAAAATTCTCTTTTGATGTAGAGAGTTTTGAGAGAGCTGGGCTGGTGCTTTTTTTGCGCGAGTTTAAGATAACGTATTAAATATTCGAGATGTGAAAAGATACGCTTTGCAGCATTGATGTAGAGAGTTAGTCTTTGATGGATTGAAACTGACCATTTCTTTAATTCAGAAACTTTCAGTCGTCAGTTGGAAATTCTTCGTGTGGACCCGTCGAACGGCCTGCGGGTTGTGGCACGCAGCCACTGTATACGGATTTACTCATCGACTCTTCTGCGCAAGCTACTCATTTACGTACTGTACTCATCATGGAGCGTTTCACAAGTGAGCTCTACTGCTGCGGTAGCGTATGGGTCATACTCGCTGCCGTGACGGAGAGTGGGCTGTGGTATGCGCCTGTCATCTACAAATTAACGTACCTACTCATCGTATGCTTTAACTATCTATTGGGCTTACCGTACTACTAACGTAGTACTACCAGGAGGCGACTGTTGTTAATCAGCACTGCTGCGGTGGTGACTATTAATACCTCTGTCATGACTATAACGCTGCAGTGGACCACATCCGAGGCTGAGGTGAGCCACTGTGTCGACGGACCAAATACTGCAATTTTACCACCGACCGTATGCAGCCACTGTGGTACAAGACTACGCTTTCGGGGACTGGCTGAGCATGAGCAGTGTGTGCGTCACCACTGCTGCAGCTGCTGTCTCAGCCAGCAGAACCGTCGTCGCTGCATTTGCCAAGGCTAAGTAGCATAGGTTCGATAGTTCCCGATACGATCGAACCATAGGACGAGACGAGACTCATTTCCTTGGGAGCCGTGAAGATTGAGTCAAGAGTTCCACGAGTTCGGCGTTCGACTTGGCCGGTGTGCCTTCTCCGCTACTGTGGATAGGATAGCATAGCATAGTCCTATTTGATTGCTGGATTAAAGCACCCGCAGGATCCCGCGCGGTGATGCGAGCACCTTCATACTGTAACGAGTTCTTAACGCCTACCCGCTGGGGGATCGTATATTGTTTGTGCTTGCTGCGGTGGTCTTCCAGTAGCCCGCTGGTAAAACCCACTTCAACACGTCACTACACTCGAATGTCGTCGGTGGTCAACTTGATCCACCGCCCCGGAACACGTCCGTTCCAGATGTATATTTAGTACACAACTGCACGTCGTCAACTTCTGCACCTCGCGACGCAGACTTCTCAACTCTCTCTCTCTCTCTCTCTCTCTTCGTTGCTCCACTTGCGTGGAGACTTCTCCACGTCACACTCAACTAGTTCTTCGACCGTCACTCGGCTGTGTGCACGCACCAGGCTCAACTCAACAAGAACAAGTAGACGCGCTCAACTTTTTAGCCACAAGGTCTCTCCTTGTAAAGCCACACGTGTACTTGGAGACTCTGACCCCTCGCCTCGCGTCCTGCTTCGCCACTGCTCGCACGCACACCACCAACATCGGTCACGACCGTCGGCCACTCGCAACACGTCAATCGAAACGCAAACTTCGGCCTGCTGACCTCGGTTCACGTCAAACGGCGTCTGTTGTAGTGGGCTCACTGGATTTCCCGCCAGCGAGAGACCACCACTCACCGCACTCACACTCACTCCACTCGCACTGCAGACTGTTGTAGCTGACCCGCTGGTCGCCACTCACCGCTGCACAAGCCTCTTCATTCTCAGCTGTCAGACCACACGTCCGCACCACCACTCGTCTCGTTCGTCTCACACTTGGTCGACTCTCGACCGCTTCGTCCACTCGTCTCACGTCGAGGACTGGCTGACAGTCCACTTCTCACTCGGTAACTTCGCAACTGCATGCTCACTAGGCGGCAAGTTTGCAACTGACTGCTTACTCACTTCGTTCGGGCCGCGCGTGGGGTCCGTGGGTACACTCCTCAGGCGACCCTCTGGGTTTGGATCTTATAGTGTGCGGTCCACGTGAGGCGTGCCCGTCCTGTTGCGACTGTTCACAGTCAATCTGTATCCAGTACAGTCGCACCGTACCCCAACTTCAATACCTGCCTTGAGCTCGCACCGCAGCTTCAACCTCCTATTACAATACAATAGTAGATTTGTCGTTTTTACTATATTAACCAAGATTGTTGTCGACCATTCATCGATATTGCATTGGTCCTTATCATGCAATAGCCGTTAAATTCGTTTGGCACTCGTTGATGCACCCAACTGAAGGCATATAGCATCGACTTTTATACATGTATAGAGAGTACATCCCGGGAAAATTGGAGTAAAGTCAGGACACTGATGCGTTTGCACTTATATAGCCCGTGGGCCCGCCTCTCTCTTCGCTTGTTGCGCCGCTGCACGGTCTGCCCCACCCCGGCCTCTAAGTCCTCGACTCGGCAAGGTGGTGTGTCCAGGGTTAGATATTAATCCGGAGACAGTGTTGCCAAGACCTTCGGCAAAGTGCATGCTATTGGATATACCTTGTATAGTCGGATTCCCAGTTGGACACACTACTCAATCTCAATGCGTTTTAAGCCACCATCCTGTTTAATTTTATAATAAATATTGTTTCATTTATTGAATTGTATACTTGATGCGAAACGAAATTTTTACAGGGGGGGGGGGGGTATTTGAAAAATGTAAGAGTTCAGTACCTACTTTTTCAGTGGACCACATATTTCATCCCTGAATTGGACTTTCCGTACTACTAACGTAGCACTACCAGGAATATATTTATTTCCTACTAATATTTCCCTTGTGACTGCGCAAAACAAATTGATGCTATAATATCGGATAGTCAAACATTTAAGATTCTATGGAATAAGTTGGCCTGATAATGGACTGTGGTCGGACGGTTGTTTGGAGGATCGTCCAACAATTTCGAATATTCACTAATCTATATCCGAGCCAAATCTCTGAGTTGACACGAAAATGTTGGACGGCACTAAATATACTGTTTATTTGTATGATTCGAGTCTAAAGCGAAAGCAGTACATCGTTTACCCTAATTAGTCGTGTGACCTAAATAGGCGTTCACCGCAAATAATCACCCCGCAGGTTTTGATAAAAACTTTCATTTCTGCCTCAAATCGCTAAAAAACAGCAGACTATAATAGTTGCAATCTGAGAATGCGGAAGGCTGGCAACGTGTGATAGATGTGGACTATGAGTCTCTCATGAAGACTCGATGAGCTGATTTGCGCTGTGCCTTTTGATTTCGGTATTGACAAGCGACGTTTGCAAAAATCGACTTCCAAAACACGCGAGGTCAGGCAAAAAGGCTTACACTGTAATAGTAAATAGTCGTGGCACGACTAATTTGGGTGAACGGTGTAGCTACTAGATATTAATAACATGCGTATGATCAAATCTGCCCTGCACGATTTTATATTTTTGGTTACAAAACATTTATTGTGGGTGGCTAGAATGTCCATCTCTCCATAACATTATCGATTTATCTTAATCGGATTTGCATATCCGCAAAACAGGGTATAGAACCGACTATGGCGCAATTTCTAGTCTTTAATGGGAGTAGCCAATCTCGCTAGAATAAACCACTTCGCCAAATTAGATGCAGAGGCCACAGCTGCCTCATGCGTCTACTGAGCGAAATAGGCACTATTTGCGGACTTGTATGTCATCTAACCTATTCATAGTTCTTGGTGGTCACTTACAATCCACCTAGTCATGATGGAGGCTTAGTCACACGGCTAGCTCGCTAGATTTTTATAGCCGAATTAGCTCGTACTGTCGAGTTTGAAAGTGACATTCCAGGTTATTTACATTCAATCGGTTCCGAGTCCGATTAAGCATATGGTTTTGTTTGCTAATCACCAGATAATATCTAAGCTTAAAATAGGTACTGGGAATCTACTTCCTTCGGGCTCAAAAAAGGGCAAAAGTGCCTTACCATTCCTCTATAAATCAATGGTAAATTTGATATTGATTGGTAGACGTGAAAAGCTGGTACATTCACATACAGCCAGGGCAAGATGCACCCAGCGGGACATCACTTCGCAAGGAAGCACACGCTCTCAAACTTAAACACCGCTGCAGACCAACTTCGTCGGTTCT
Organism: Phytophthora idaei; assembly: GCA_016880985.1. NCBI lineage: Eukaryota > Oomycota > Peronosporomycetes > Peronosporales > Peronosporaceae > Phytophthora > Phytophthora idaei. The sequence continues at coordinate 20,463 of QOKR01000777.1, forward strand.
TCAGCTTTAGGAGCGTATAAACCCTTGACGAGAACCTAAAGGTGTAGGAAGTCCCGCTATATTATTTTCTGCGCGAGATTGAACGTTGTGTCGAAGTTATGCTGGATTTAGTATGATCGCGCATCGCCCTTCAGAGTCTTCGCTCTGAATTTGAAACAGGTGTTTCGAAATGGAGCGACGATAACTTAGTCATTTTTCATGCTTTTTCAGTGATTGAAGAAGTGGAGCCAATAGGAGAGTATTCTGTATCGAATACTACAATCCGCGGTCCAATCGCTGGTCTAGAAAAAAGGTTCTAGCATCGTATTAGTTTTCTTTTGTACTTTTTTTAAGACCGAAGGAAGTAAATAGGAGACCATATAGGCTAAATAAGGATTTGAAGTCTAAATAAGCCATAATCCCGACCGATTTACAAACCGATTAGACAGTCGGGGTGCCGGTCAAAACACGTTTAGTTTTACGCAAATGCCGTGGAGATTTTGCTCTAATGTCCCGACTTGCTATCCTCCGTGAACGTCGCAATGATGCCAATGTAGTGAGTCGACCCGTCCGTCCGTCCATCCATCGAACATGATGCCATAGTGCTCAGGGATCGTGTTGTGAATCACAACGTCAAGAAGTGCAACCAATCGCGTTATGAACAGAACGAGACTACTACTACACACAGTACTCAGCTTGGTGATACATCTTGTCAGCGAGTTATCCACTTCCGAGAGAGGTATGTTTCTCATAACTATCCACTCGATCAAGCGAAATTTCACGCTCAACTCATTGTCGGAGAGAAAGCGCTATAAATAGGAGAAAAAAACAGAGCGAAATCTCGCGTTTGGCTTGGAACTAGCTGTTTGCCATTCATTTCTAATATAATCATTTATGCGCACCGACGCACAGAGATGTTCGGTTTAATTTCACTTATGCCGTATTCATTGAACTGATGTGGATTAGCAGCTTGTGGTTTCCGGTAGGATCATGTACCCGTGGCCGGCCGTCGGGCGGCCACAGTTAGCCGACTTTTGTCAGTAAACCATGACGGCAGGGTTCGGCTACCCGTTTGCGAGCCGTGTTGAGAAGGGGATTGAATGGATGGCCATGGTGTTTTCTTGGTAGTCGGTGAGCACATAGAATGAGATCTGGGAGAGCGCGGAACTAGTAGGTCCGAGCTAGGTACTCATCGCACAAATCAAACTTGGCAGCATAAAAAAATACAATATGCGAAGATTGGGGATTCTCGAGGTCACTGTAAAGTAGGTACGGCAATACTACTCTGGCCCACTTAAGCATCGACAATAAGTTTTTTTGCCTTGATCAAAACTACATTGATTGGCTAAAACCTGACAAGGGTTAGGAAACTGTGAGCCCGCTAAAGCTGTGGATAGGAACATGTAATCTCAGCCAACTAAAGCAATGGGCCGTCATCGCCACCAGCCAAATTTGTCACCAGAGAAGAAGCTCGTCGTGCTTTTGTTCCTCAACTCGCGGGCTGTCAACGGCCAGCTACCGCGCGGAGTCAAGGCAGCCGCGAGCCGCGACTTTTCGTGCCACCGCCAGACCATCACAAGCATTTGGAGCCTTCGCCGCATGCCGCAGGTTCTCGCCGTGCCCGTGCGACGCTTCCCCCGTGCTCTACGTTACCCAGATATCGCAAAAAGGTCGAGGCAGTGCCGCTACCGCTGCGTCAAGTACAGCGGAGCCTCTCTGCTTCTGTTGGTGTGCCTCGTACGACATTACAGCGCTATCGGAAAGCGGGGCTGCTTCAGCGCCGGTTTGCAACCGTCAAACCTCGGCTGACGGCTGTGCACGAATATCCAGGTAAGGTTTCGTACTGTTGCTTTTTTATTTTTTAAATACTAATTTTCTTAAATATGCAAATGTTCTTATAACGCGCAGGTCTTAGACAACCACGTTTCGTCGATATGGACGACGTCGTACATATCGACGAAATGTGGTTCAACATGTATAAGGGTTCAACACGCTATTATATATCTCCTACCGAGCAACCACCCCATCACACATGTACCAACAAGAAATATGTAGGCAAGGTCATGTTCCTCGCTGCTGTGGCTCGGCCACGCTGCGACCTACGCCGCCGCACCTATTTCGACGAAAAGCTCGGTATCTGGCCAATCGTAGAGCGCGTGCAAGCGCAACGATCTTCTGCCAACCGACAAGCAGGTGATTGGGAAACCAAAAACATTTCCATGAATTCAGACGAGTACGCAAAGATGCTGGTGGGGAAGGTTTTCCCAGCCATACGAGCCAAATGGCCAGGTTAGTAAATATTATTGTGTATTTTACTTATTAATACTTACAGTGCTTGGCTGATAACAGGATTCAAGCGTCGACCCGTGCGCGTTCAGCACGACAATGCAAGTCCTCATGGGGCTGTGATGAGAGCGGCCGTCAAGCAGGCAGCAAAAGAGAGCGGCTGGGATATACGTATGGAGTTTCAGCCACCCAAGTCCCCGGATATGAACATCCTGGACCTGGGCATTTTCAATGCTATCCAATCTTCTGCAGTACCTACGAGATTGATGCGCTGATTGGGATCGTAATGGCCGCTTTCAACATGCTACCTAGTCGTACTCTCGATAAATGCTTCCTAACGCTTCAAAAGGTTATGGAATGCATTATTCGGCATGCAGGTGACAACGACTTTCGTCTTCCCCGTGTTAGCAAGCTCTACATCAAAAACGGCTTCATACCGAGCTCGATCGTGTGTGACGCTGTA
>QOKR01000778.1:0-23150 GCA_016880985.1 Phytophthora idaei
TATCAGTGTTGTACGTCATTGCAGTTGCACCGACGTTCATGTTTGGCTACATCACCTTCTACGCCCTCAGCAACATGGTCTCCGCTATTCTCATGGTCGCCTTCTTCGTACCGGGAGTCGTTTACGCTAGTTATCGTTCTACTACCGTCGTTCACTAGCTTAACTCTTAAAACTCGAGGATGGTCTTGGATACAGCTGGACTTGCTGCTCGTTGTTGTCGTGAAGCTGCTGCGTCTCTCTCGTCTTTGCTCTGCAGTAGATGAGCTGGTACCCAGTCGTATGTCGTCTGTAGAGCTCCTTTCTGCCTTCTCCGTCCTTTACCCACTAGCAACGGATCCAATCCTCCTCGTCTTAATTCCTCCCTCACTTCCTCGTGTCCAACTGGAATGGCTACCCACACATTACTCAGATTGACACGAACATCTCGCGCAATAATCTTCTCAAAGCGACTGAAAGGGACGCACTGCAGTTTGGTACCAGTGCTAGAAGAACTATGTGGAGGTCGTGACTGTAGTGGCAAAGGTTCCAGCAGTGTGGCTCGTTCACCTCGTCTTCGGTATCGAATTTGAGGAGAAGACAATAGCGTCATCTCTTGACGTGCTAGCAGTCGTGTTTCCAGCTCTTTGCGACGGGTTTTCTCCACTTGCGAAGGCTCCAGCAACGCCCCACGAGCCTCTAGCAGCCGTTCCCGTTGTCTTTGACGCATAAACTTTTTCAGTTTCCACTCACGAAGTCGACAAACCCGCTTCCGAGCACAAAACCCTCGCCATACCCGTTGAATCAGACGCGCCGCCAGTCTCTGGGCTGCACGACGGATACAATACGTGACAGTGCTGGCACTAGTCTCATGTACAGTACTCAGCCATTGTCGTTGAGTGCCTTGATACTCTCGAAGTCGCGAAGGAAAGTTCGTGAGTAAATCTAACAAACGCGCTTTAGCTTCAATGGCCGCTTGTTCATTGCTCTTCACGTGTCTCCACAGGCGTTGGATCACTCGTGCGGGACGCTCTAGTCGTTCTTGTTCTTGTATGGCTGCAACCTTCAGCGCTGCCTCCTTCATCACTCGGTCGACTGTTTCTTGAGCTAGTATGGCTACATCTTCAGCTCTTCGTCGCTTGTGGGCAGCAGCAATAGCCGAACGTCCCAGCCGAGCCAACGCCCGACCCATCCACCGATAGATACGCGCTTGCTCCTTGTCCGCACCCCTCCCCAGCGTTCTCTGCATCATTTTCTTGACGTTCTTGCTGCTGAAGAAAGTCCTCAATCTCCTTCCCCATTTCGACGGACCTCCAAGCAACGCTGTCAATTGCTCTCGCTTCCGAGAGAAAAAACCCAGTGCGAGACGCCGCAACGAGCGCAGGAAGGGCAAGACGGCGCTGCTACTGCTGCCAACAACCGATGCGAGCGCCTCAGCCCCCGCTCGCTGTCTGGCTTTGGCTCGGAAAAACCCTCTGACCCGCTTGGAACGCAGCGCCTGGAGCTTGTCACGCAGCGTTGAAGTCGTCGGAGCCTCATGCTTGACTTCCTTCTTGTCATTCCGTGACTTGAATCGTGCTGGGAGCTGGATGACGCTCTTCATCTTGCACTCTAGAAACGATAAAAAAAAATAGTTAGTCGAAACTCCTAAAATTGAAAAGAGTACGTTCTAAAATGGCTCTCTTCATTATTCTCATCGTCCTGTTTAGCGCTCGCCAAAGAGATCGTAGGCTGCGTTCGAGTGGCGTCCAGTGGCTCGGAAGCGCAGTACGATCGGCCGTGGCGTTCTGCTCACCAGCGTCTTGAACTGCGACGTGTTGGCTACACTCACCCCGTTCACTGCCAGGATGCAGTCACCCGCAGCGACCCGCCCCGAAGCTTCGGCCGCACTGGAAGGAACACACTCACGCACGATCACTGTTCGTCCACTCTGCTTGGCAATGAGCCCCAGCGATGCTTGTGCGAACTCGACCTCGTACTCGTCGCCGTCCTGACCACTTGGTGACGCCTCCCCGAAGAGCGACTCCGAGTCTGAAGCAGACGCTGAGCTGTCACTCGCCTGCAAGTCGTCCCCGATGATCACCACGTTCGCAGACCACCAGCTCTGCGTCTCTTGAAGCGTGAACGTGGCTGTGTATCCTCGGTTGGCCTTCAGTCGAGCTGTCTTCCGTGTCGCGTACACGTTGCAGGCGTTCGACTGCACCGTAAAGTACACATCGCCCGACGTCAGTAGCGTCGGCGTGTAGCCGTACGCAAACACCACAAGAGCACGATCCGGTCCCCACGCCGTCGAGCCTCCAGCCGACGCCGTTCCCGTATCCAACACACTAGCCAGATGTCGTCGTCCGAGCGGGAGAACTTTCAGGGACGCACCATCGTTCAGCTGAGAGTTGACCACTAGCGAGTGGCGCGAGTTGTTGATCAGAGCGAGCGCCACACAGCCACGAGCTTCCAGTCCCGTGTGGTTGGCGTCCCAGTCGTACACTAAATGTCGCACTTGCCGCAAGAACGCGGCGCTGTTGTGGCATTCTACCAGCGCTTTCGAGTGTTTCCGCACGATCTCCCCGTTCGACATGTGCTCGTAGCGGAACGGAGAACTGTCCCCATCGACACTGGACGTCAGTAGACCAGGAGCCATGGCCCCCGCGGCTGCGGCTGGGTCTACTTTGCCTCTCAGCGTCGATACTAGCGACGTGACGCCGCCTGCCACCATACTCGTCACGAGCGACGTCACCTCGATGGAGTCGATCAGATTAAGCGCTTGAGACTTGACGGATTGCTCGTAGAAGCGCACGATCGCAGCACCCAGAGACTCCTGCGTCGCCAGCGCGTGCGAGAGTCGATATCCCTCTAACGTCACGCACGCGTTCTCGATCTTGAGCTTGAGATTCGACAGCCAAAAGCCTTCATTGCCCGAGTCGCTCTTGTCCCGTGTGAAGCTCACGACTACACGGACAGGGGAAATCTCTCCCGAGGCGATGTACAGCTTCCTTCCGGTCATAGCGGCCATGTCCGTCGCTTCTTCTCCATCCTGAGGCACAAAGTAGGCCAGCAAGTCTCCTTCGTCCTCCATCTCGACGTCTTCTTCACTCGGGAAGGCAGAGACCAGTGACTTGTGCTGGAAGTGAGCGATCGTCTCCTTCTGCAGTTTGATCAGTCGATCCACGAAGCTCATGGACGTCGAGACCTTGGCGTTCTGCACTTCCAAGTGGACACGCTCCACCCACGTGTACTTGGCGTGTGGCCGCTCCAGATACGTCAGTTCCAGGAAATACTTGTCCATACTCGAGCCAACGCTGTCTCCCTGGAGAATCGGCCTCAACACGACACGGTTCTTACTCTGTGGCAGCAGATCTTCCACCTTGAGGCCCATGAGGTTCAGCTTCGCAGCGGTAGCCTGTGGCGACCAAGACGCCTCCAACCCGATCCGCGTCAACGTCGCGCGTGCCACTGGCTCACTTTCCCCCTCGGATCCAGCAAATAAACACGAATCCTCGGCTTGTTTCTTGTCTGTGACTGTGACAATCACTCCTGCTACCTGAGCGTGAAGACTGAACGTCTGCCAGCCTGTAGCTGCCTCCCTTGCGACTGTCGAGCCAGCAGTCGAGAGTCTAGACGACGTAGACGTGGGAGATCCAGCGCTGCCTTCACTCACCACCACCACGAAAGTCGCCTGCGAGAAACTCCCTCGCTTCACTTCCACTTCTAGCTGGACACCGCGTCCACTGGCTCGTGGCGGAACCAACACGTCCGACGTGCCCACTCGATCGACTGCAAAGGCTTCACTCCAGTCGTAGCCGTCGCTACAGAACGATCCAGAGCCATCGTCGTCCAGTAGAATCGATGCACGTAACGGAGCTCTACTTCCCCCTACCCAGTAGAGCGCATACATATCTCCTGATCCCAGCACATGGTGCGCCACGTTCCCGTTACCCGCGTCTTCTACTTGCAGTCGGCTTTTCGAGGCTTCAAGCAGGAGCAACGTGTGTGCCGAGCGGTTAAGGACCAGATAGCGCGGAATGACGCTAACCAGAGTCGTAACCGAGCCGAAATGCCGCGTCGCGTAGTCTGCAGACACTCCCAACTCATACAAGACGCCAGTACTACTGCCAGCTGAGCGGAGAGGGATACACTCGTCCTGCCAGCTCAGTCTCCGTGGATCCGCTTCGAAGCGCGCCGACCAGTTGCATCCGCGTACGCCAATGCGAATCACGGGAACTTTCCCGTTGTTATCGCTCGAGTAGGCACTGATCTGGGCATTTCCCACTTGAGCACGAGCCGCACGAGGCGGGATGTAGGCCTCGCTGTCTGCTGCAGTACCGTAAACCAGCTCTAACCCGGACCGGTTGATCACCCAGACCTCTGCCAAGATTTCGACGCGTACAGAGCGAGCTGTATGCTCAGAGCCCCCAAGAACCCGAAGGAGAAGGCGAAAGGGACGTCCGTCCTCCACACGAGAGAGCTGTACCGACAAGACCGCGCCATTCGCGGTGCCTCGAGGAGCGAGCTCTAGCCACTTGGACGGAACAGTACAGCCCTCTACGAGCAGCTGGAACAGAGGCCGTTGCGCTACGTCAGTCCACCAGACACTGGTCTTGGCGCCGACAGCGATAGTCTCGGGCTTGGACGGACTGTCACTCGTTCCCGAACCGTACGAGCTGTAGGCTGAGCGCACTCGGTACGTCAGAGGCACAGGCAGTTTGTTGACCAGGACCAATGGCTCAGCGAATGCCACAGCTCGCATCTCCTTGTCACTTGACATCGAGACGCAGTAGACGGCGTTCCGACCGTCTCCGTGGCTGCTTGAACTCTCCCGCGACGCTGAAGTGGACGAGACTGCGGCCTCCACTTTCAGTTCTACCGCAGATCGCGTCTGCACGGGGATAGGAGCGCTCCACGAGTACGACGCTCCATTCCCCACAGGCCGCACACGCAGCTCCGACGCTAGAGAGAGCAGAACTGGTACTGCAGATTCCTGGTTCGATCGTAAGACTCCAATCTCCACTGGTGTGTGCCAGGATGGGTCGTTCACCAGAAGCGCCACGGGACGGCCAGACGCCAGTCTGTTCACCAGCTTGATAGGCGACGACACGACCAGCAGTATCCGTCCTTCCACCAGTTGAGCCGACAAGCTCAGCGTGAAGTTGGTCCGCTGTCCGTGAGTGTCCACCAAAGGGAACGTACGAGCGCCCAACTGCTCGAAAATCAGGCCTTCTACAGCTTGGAATCGCGCACTGGGGTCGCTCTCGTTCTTGGCGTCCATCAACTGCAGACAGAGGCGCAGATTGGCAGCTTGTCGATCTCCTGACGCATAGCGTCGCACCACACCGCGTCCTCGACCTGGCGCGTGGAGATAGCGGACGTCTGCGAGGTTTCCTGTGGCTACGACTTGAGCTTCCGTCGTAAACGAGCCATTACTAAGCCAGAAACTCAGCGGCAGTCCAGTCTCGTTCCGAATCACACACGGCGCCATCTTACGTCGCTCAGTCTCTTCGTCTTCCTTGTCTTCTGTGTATCCCGTGGGGATTGAAGCTGCTCGACGCTTCCACGCGCCTCCCACAGACGCCACAACCTCCAGTAATCCATGGGTCACAGTGAGGTCTAGTGCTTGAGAAGCCGTGAGGATAACGTGCAGCTCACTCTCGCTTGAGATGGAGCCTTGTACCGACGCGTCAAGGCCCCACTCTGTGCACATGGGATGCCAGTCACGCGTGTCTGGATTGTAGTACGACATGAGCACCACCAGGTTTCCTCCCCCAGAAATCGTCGACGAAGATCCATCCGACTCAGCGAAGAAAGCTTCGTCTTCCAGCTCCTCGTATGCAGTGTACGTGACGTTCAAGAAGACGTGACAGCGCTCAATCTGGAGCTGCGCCAGGCCCATATCACAGCCATCGCAGTCGTTAATCAGCGTCAGACTCACGGACGGTAGTTCGCAGGTAAAATACCGGTGGATCTCTTCTTCTGTATCGTCCACAAGGTTCTTGGACGACGTGCGTGACCTCGTTAGAGAATGGAAAGCGGAATTATCTCCACGGGACGAACGGCGATGTCCTTCGTGCTGCTCCATCGCTTGATTCAGAGCCTCCATCGTGTCCATCGCCATACACGCGTCCTCATAGGATACAAACACTTCGATAGGAGTGAAACTCAGCGCCACAATCTGCTGGCGCTGACCGGCATGGGGGAACAGATCGCTCACTTCAACGTGCAAGGAACAAGGCTCCAGTAACTGAATCAACGGGGCGACATCGATGGCGTCCCACTGCGTATCTGAAGCTGGTGACGCCACGCAGCACCCAGGACGTCTAGCATTCTCCAGTACGACCTCCATATTCCTCGCGTCTGCGATGATACTGCTCTGAATATCCAGGTCATTGTCCGTCTTCTTACTCTTCGGGTCAGGGTGCGGCTTCCACTTGAACTCGAGCGTGAAATCGCCTGCAAACGCCACGCGTGGACTCTCCGGATCGTACGCATCACGTGGTAGCGCTAGTCCTACTTGCTTGGCCGTCGCACGGACGGTAATCGTCAGATCTGGCTCCTTACCGTCGCGTAAGATATCCGAAATACTCTCACGTCGCGTCAATAGAGACGGGGACGGCGGGACTCGAGCAGGAGACAGCAGCGCTTCACTCTTTGATCCGGTAGAACTCTTGTCTTTCGTTCCCGAGCTCGAGGGCAGCGCAAAGAAGCCGACAAGAGTCAGTAGAGCTTCAGGGATGACTGTACCTGTGACTTCGGAGAACTCCAAGTCCAAATCGCCCGTAAGCGCAGTGTCGTCCCATGTGTAGCGAATCTCCAATGGCTGTGGGGAGACCAGTAACGTGCCGCTTTCAGTGCTTGCTGCCTTGTATCTGCCCACAAGATCCCGAGCACTGAAAGCCCCCAAGTGAACTGCCAAGCGCGGGTTCTTCTCGTACTCGTCGAGGAAAACCAGTGAGAAATCCGCAGCAACAACCTCAGCAAACGCGTTGTCACGTGAAGCCTGGTCCCTTTCGGCCAACGTTCGCTGCGCGATCGCATCTGCGGTAGAGTCCTCTCTCGTCAGCGCTTCGTGTCTGTCTTGGAACAGCAGAATCCGGACATTCTCCATCACGAATCGCACCTCGAGAGTCGCTTCCTCTGCGTCAGACTGGAGATACGTGTACGTCACAGTGGGGCGCAGCGACGGTAAATCTCCACTATCCGCACTACTTCGTCTCCTGTTTAGCACTCGAGAAGCACTGGTATCTCCAGCTGTGGTCGGTGTATTCTGCAGTTCTTCGGCCCCGAAATTCTCGAGAATCAGAGCGACAATCCCCAGATAACTCGTGCGGGATATATGCGCCTCCAGCGGAGGTAGCACCGAGTTGACTGTAATTCGCGGGAGGAACTTGTTGGTTCTGCCCTTCGCGTCTTCGTCTAAGGAAATGGTGGACGAGACGAGGTCCTCGATACTGATCTTGAGGTCAGCAGACTTGGGTAGTAGCTCTTCGTACGCCGGTCCTTGGTCGCCTCTTGCTCTCGTAGCATTCGTAGTGGTGCAGTAGATACGGACTTGGTCAAGAAACAGATCCTTGCAGTCCACGCGCAACGAAATGCCAGCATCAGATCGGATCATGGCACGGGGCAGCACTTCGTCGTGTACAACTCGCTTGGTTCTTGCTCCTGTCGGTCCTTCGTAGTGTACAGCACTGGCTGGGAAGTGAACTAGCCGCAGAACGTCTGCAGTGACCTTGGCATGAGGGGAATCCTCTAGGCTCAACGGGAGGATCAAAGTGGGTCTCTCCACGCTCAAGTCCAGCACCACACTGGCCTCGTCTTCCCTTAATAACAGCTGCGTAGCGTTCATCAGTGTCTGGCTTACCATCGCTCCGAGGACTCCTTCAAGCACAAAGTCCACAAGCTCCAAGATCTGCTGGTGATAGTAAACGCCTCGGATCGGTTGAAACGCCAGGCGTAGAGAGCTCTTGTCGCTCACCATCGGGTCACTCGCAACCTCAAAGCTCAGTAGCGCCTTCAATTCCTTCCCAGAGGTACAGCGACGATACGCTTCATCTTCGTCCAAGCCAAGCAGCGTCGAGTACAGAGGATGCTTGGATGTACTCAAGTCCGTGCCCACAAAGTTCCCCACGTGGCCAGTAACTTCAAACGCGTCTTCCTCGCCTTCCACGGCGTAGCTCGAGTAGTGGATAGCAGAGTTCGTCATGTCTAGCCGTGCCAGCTGTCGATTTAGTTGGTCTTTGTTGAGCGTCAGACTGAACTGAACCAGCGACGCTCGAACCACCACAACAGGCTGGCCTCGGGCCCGTAAGGTGGACAGATCAGCGACTCTCGCCTTCTCTTTCGCCTCTTGATCCGCGTTCTCTGGTAGAATTTGTGTAGGAGAAGCAGGCAGCGTTGTAGGATCTGCAGCTGGGAAGGCATCGTGAGACTGAATGGCCGACGCGTAGGCGGAAACGATGCGGTAGAACAGAGCCACAGACGACGGATTCCACTGCAGATGCAGCACGTTGAACTGCACCTCCGCTTCCAGTTGCGACGCTTTCCTGCTCTCATTTCTGGCAGATTCCGGAGAATAATTGACAACGTCGACAGCGATCAAGTGGGGGGTCTCGCCTTCGCTTTCGCCCGTGGAAATGAGCTTGAAGAAGCGAGAGTCACAAGAGTAGAGCTTGTCTTCCATCACAAGAGCCTTCAGTCGAGCATGGAACGCTTGGTGAGTCGAGTACGCTTCCAGTGCGAACGACGTATGCGAGGCTCGCACGACAAACGCGTCCTTGGCTGCTGACTCGCGCAGGTTCAGCTCCACACTCCCAAGCGACAACTGCATCTCTAACAGGAACTTCTCCTTCGCTGCAGCCACGTTACTGGCACTCTCGTCAATTCCAGACTCAGTCGTGCTCTCCTCCCCACTGTCTTGCTCTTGGTCTACAAAGTACGACAGACGCGTATCCTTGGCTCGAGCAATGGCAGCAGCTTGTACGAGTATGGAGGAGTGAATACGTCCCAACGCTACGAGTTGCTCTTCAGCCAATGACACCACAATAGAAGGAATGTCGGCGTAGACGCCCACTTGAGGCAACGCAGTCTTTCTACGCGACGGGAGCTTGAGACGTGACGACGAGGCCTGTGTGTGCAGCGAGAAGTCCATGGATAATTCCTTCACGATCTTGGTAAAGCCGCGAAGTTCTTGGTCATTCCAGTGCACTAATTGCTCCTGACGCCCAAGAGAGACGTGGATCTGGGTCACCTCCAGTCTCCAGTGTAAACGACGCGCGTCATCTCCTGACGTCTCAAGCGTCATATCTAATGGCGCCGTCACCTGGTCGTCGTTACGGAAGCTTAGCTTCCCAAGGTCCACAACGACAACAGCACCCGTGACTTCAGCCACGTTTTCTGGCAGGATCAGTACAGGAGCGTCCATATCCACCAGCACATCGTACGCCACACGGCTCTCTGCTCTTTCCAGTGACCGAACAAGCTCCGCTTCTTCGGTCTCTTTCTCTGAGGACTCTAAGACGTTTGATTCAGACTCTGCAGAGTCCTCCGCAAACATCCAGTCGGCCACAGAAGACGTCGCGAACTGCCAGACCTTTTCGAGCTGCTTCTCGGGTAGTAAACTGACGAAGAAAATGTGCAAGAACATGACGAACGACGGGTCCACCAGCACACGAATAGGCTCCGAGCGCACACGAACTTTCAGCGTAGCGTCCATGTCGTTGCTCTGTGCTTGAGTCTGCACCACAGCACGTCGGCTAACGTCGATACTGACACAGGACGCGCTGGGATCGTCCTTTAACAAGGCCGACGGACTGCAGAACGAGTGGAACCGAGAGTCCCGCGCCAGGCCGTTAAAAATGTCGAAGTTCTGCACACAAAAGCTCGCGTCCCACTCGTTCTCCGGCTGAACGTTCACTGCTAACGAGCCGTGGAGCATCCCAGTGACAAATGGACTCTCGTGGCCATTCGACTGGTAGAGAGCCATCGATCCATTGGTCAACTGGATCTGGATCGACATGAGGTTGCAGCCCATGGGCACTTCACTACTGGCCTTCTCCACTGCATCGTCGTACGCTTCACGCAGGTTTTCACGGCCTTCAGCTGATAGAACGTGCTCTTTTTCTCCAGTTGATGCAGAATCGGCATCCGTTTCGCCTCCAAAGAAGTACGAGTACCAAGAACCTCCTCCGGCCTGGGTCTTGGACTGTGCTTTTGCTGTAGCCTTCGCCTCTTGCTGTGCACGTTCCTCCGCGTCTTCCGCAACGTCACGCAGCAGTAGAACGACGTCTAACGGGTAGATTTCTTCGTATCTCTGCTTCAACTTGCCCTCTCGAGTTGAAGCTTCCAACGGAGGACCATTTCGCAGCTCCGTACGATACGCTTCGATGTATAATTGCTGCTCGAGCAACGCCTTATGGACGGAAGACCAGCGCATTTTACGCTGATGGAGGCGTCGGTGACTCTGGCCAGCGCCCGGACTTTTGTCGCTGACTGTTCTCCGTCGGAGTTTTGCTCTGCGTTGCTCCAGAACGAGGCGAGTGGCATAGTCCCACCACTCGCGAGGCCGCGCTCCTGGCGAGTGCAGTGGCCGTCCTCTGGCCAACGCGAAATGAGCCTCCACGGCCCGTCGGCCCAAGAATGCTCGCTGTAGGAACAACACATCTTCGTACTGTTCGCGCGTCAAGCTTCCTTGTAGCGCGCCTACTTCCGCTTCCACTGTGTATTTGGCCACGGCCGAGTAGTCGGCACTCTCGTTCTTCGTGAGCTGCACGGCCGAGTAGTCGGCACTCTCGTTCTTCGTGAGCTGCACGGCCAAGGAGCACGGCCGTAGTATCCACCTCCTAGCACCCTGGCTATCCTTCTGTTCGCCAAGCGCCTGCACCATTTCCCTCATGGCCTTCGGGATATTGTCTCTAGTCTCTAGTCTCGCGTCTTTATCGTTCACATCCAGGCGGTCCCAGTACATTCCAAACTGCGTGAGCTCGGCCTTCTTGTACGTGAAGGCCTGATGCACTGTGGCCTGGTCCACAAAGGCCTCGTTACCTTCTTCGTCTGTCGTGAAGAACCGGAATCTCTCGAGCATCAGGCCGCATGCGAAAGGAGCGTCTGGGTTGGCCACTGCGTCCTCGTACCTTAAGTGCACGTCGTGTAGAGTCACCTGCAGGTTGGCCACGATGCGGGCCGTGAGTCTCGACACGAACGTGCCTTCGTCCTCTGCATTATTCTTCTCCTGCTGCTTCTCCTGTGCCTGGCCAGGAGCCACGCGCGCAGCGAAGCGGCGGTGTTGACGCAGCAGCTCGCGTCTCTCCAGTTGGTTCTTCTTGACCTGTAGCAGCTCGGCCGGGCCGGGCCGCTCCGTGTTGGGCACCACGAGGGCCGACACGCCCTCCAAAGCGATAGTTACGCTGGCGCTGCCCAGCTGATTCCACGGTACGCGCACTAAAACGCGGGCCACTGTGCCGCTGGTTATGGCCACGGGCAATTGCAGCTCGGCCAGCGCGTGGGGCTTGAGGGCCAAGTCACGCAGCTCCAGCTCGCCGCTCCATAGGCCCACAACCAGCGAGTCGTTGCGTAATCCGTCCACATACTTACCCAGCTGGGCCTCGATAATCTTTTATTAATGTAGCAATAAAACGTGAGGAATGTGTGGCTTGTAGGCCAGAACCGGAAGAGAGCAGGCGGTGTACGTACAGAGGAGATGATGGCCTTGGCCATGACGAGTTGGCCACAGGCTGAGCGGCACGGAGGACGACGAGAAGGCGGCCACGGAGAAGACGCTTCTCGCCCTTCGATTGATAATGTTGATGGGTCGCATTTTATTGACCAATCCAACGATGGCTACATTGACTTCAACTAGCGATTCTCTTTTTATTCTGTAAATTCTTCGCGATGCTCGCAGCGCTAGAACCCAAGGGCTATTCGTGACAAAGCTTCATCGCTAAGGCTTATACGCATTGAACATGTCGACGCTGGGTTTTCGACGAGACTTGTGCCGCTCGCATTATCTTTTTGAGAGCAGATACATACTGTACGTCGAGAAATGTCAAGGTTTGTATATGAAGTGGGTACTGTACATGTATAGGTGTCACCCCCGCGTCCAAGGGGTTAATGAACTATGGGATGTCGAGGCCACTTCCTGTTGTGAAGCATTTTACTCTCGTACTGTTAGCCTTTTAAAAACGATTACTTGGGGGTGGTAAAATGTGTGCCTAGTTTAATCCTTTATCTTTATCGTAAGGGTGATTGACGAATATTGTGCTCACTCCATTTTCAAGCGCACATGCTGCCTCGAACGAGTCAAATGCTGTATAATACATGTACAGCAAAAAGTACTGACCTGCTAGTGTGAGAACAGACAACGAAATCACACATACACAAGCCTGGCGAATTCTTCGAGTAACGTTACAGTATTAATGCCCTCACGAATCGTAATACGATGGCATGTAGGGAGCTAGCACGTGAGTATTACCTGCCCTCATGAATCGTAATACGATGGCATGTAGGGAGCTAGCACGTGAGTTTTGACGGTACGAACCTTAGATACATGAGCCTTGAAGAGAGGGCTCAGTTCATAATTTCAGGGAAGTAGATGGTCGCCCTCCGCGTAAAAGGAGTGCAGTCATCTACTTGCTTGAAACTACTTTCTTGAAATTGTAAAGCGCTGCCACCGGAATACAGAGCCGTTATCTCGTTATCTAGACTGTAACAGATTTGGGGTCAGGAGAGCTCCGACAACCATAAGCGCGAAAGATACCAAGTTCGGAAACGCGTTGATCGCATGGGGCTGCGAAGTGTCCGGATGGTTTTCCAAGTGGCATTACCCTTCAATACCTTTCACTTTGTGCGTTGCAAACGTGATTTCATGCACTACAGTGCTTGAAGTCGATGGCCATGTGGAAAAAGTCAAACGGCAACTTGCCCTGCGCCTCAAGATGCTGGTGGCGGCTCAAAGACACGAATCGCGGCGTCGGACCAAAGTGCACATATTGCTGGAGCCAGGACGCAGCAAGTGTATGGAGCGCAACAGCATTGGGATAGCCCTGCTGTTTTTCGTGAAGTAAAGGTCGATGGCCCATCGCCGACGAAAATGAGATCCACTGACAGGGTGTCAAGCAAGAGCGGCTCAAAGAGCTAGAGCATGTGAGGGCGCCATCATGGAGAGCGCCGAGTTCCGCTTGGCCTGCTGGGACTTCACCTGCTGGCACTTCGATTTGCCCCCCACTATGCTCCCAATCGCCAATGAACACAAAAGGTAGTTTCGGAGCCCGATTTTCCCACCACCGTAGCATTTTATAACCAGGTTTTGAGCTTTCATTTTACATTTTCTGGGTCCATTTACCTCCATTACTCGATGTACTGTTCAAACACTTCCGTACAACTATCTCTTTCCACAGGCAATTAACCTTTTTTGGAGACCACTACAAAAAGTGGCGTGCTAGATTGCACCATGTGCCCGCATTCATTCTGCCTTTTGCTCGTTCGGTTGCAGTCGACATTCGCAGCGATAGCCCCACGGTAGCTCACAGACGCGATGGACGGGAGTAATCAGCAGCGCCATCGCCGGTTCCCTCGGCCACGTTTGGGGTCACGAGCGCGGGCGCACACAGCGGCGGCCAGCAACATGGTCGAGTTGGAGACGCTCTCGGCCTTCTCGGCCTTGGAGCGGCGCGCCGTGATTCTCTCGCAGGACGAGGCCCAGGTATGCGCGCGTCTAGCCGAGATCCTACTGGCCGACACACTCAAGACCTATGAGGGCCACTCGGCCTTTGGTCGTGGCCAGCCCCAGGTGGATCTGCAGCAGTGGAAACTCGTCAAGAAGAAGGACCAACTCTGCGTCTACAAACAGAAAAAGGAAGCGGCCAAGCTCGTGGCCACGGGCCAACAGCAACTCGGCCAGTGCACGGCCAGCGAGACGGGCCTGCCGCTGCTCATGGTCACCGGCTACGTGGCCGGCCACGTCAACGACGCCATGTATGGCCTGGCTAGCGCCAACACGCGCGCCATGAAGATGAACAGTGCCTATGCTGAAGACGCACTGGAGGACGCAGAGGTGCTGGCCACGATCGAGGGCCCGAGCATCGAGGAACCTTTCCGGTTTCTTGGCCTCAAGTGGGCCGTGCGCCACGACGCCATGGCCAAGCGACGAGATCTGCTGTACCTGGAGGCCACGGGCATTACCAAAATGGCCAACGGAGACCGAGTGGGCTACCGTGTCATGCACTCAGTGAGCATCAAGGCACTGGCCTTGTTGGCCACCACGAGCATTTCTTCGTCGGTAATTCGTGCTCGTACTTCGATCGTACAGTTATTCCACCAGCAGCCGGCATCAGAGGGCTCTGCTGGTCTTACAGGCACGCTGAACGTGTTCACAAAGGGATATTACGACCCTCAGGGCGGCATGATGCAGTTCATGGCCGTCAACGCTGGTGCTGAGCTTTTATTACACATGACCTTCTCTGTAGTCGACTGTGCGCACCTCAAGAAGATCGCCTTCGCGGCGCAACAGGCCGGCCGCCGGCGCAGAGCGAGTCAGCTGCACAAAACCGCCTATGGTGATGGAGGCATGATCGGCATCGAGGAGCTATGCGACGAAGAGACTGATACCATCTTGGGCGATGGAGCTTGGTCAACGAACTGCTCGCTGTGCGATCGTCGAGTGGGCCATCTACTCAACAGAAGTGGGGCTCCCTGCGCTATTTGCGCCAAGATGGTGTGTTCACGCTGCAGTGTCGTCAAGAAGCTGCGTTTTCTGCGAAGTGAGGACAGCAATTTACCTCTGAACAATGGCGTGAATCTGGGAGGAAGTATGGGCGTACACGACTTTGCACGGCCCGAGGCGTCTCGGGCTTCCACGGAGCGAAGTCGTAGCCGCAGCAGCGGCAGCGGCGGGAACACCATGAACGACATTTGCCAGAAGGCGCTCAAGTTCTGTTTGCCGTGCGTGTTGCGCGCCAACCAGCGCAACGCCTCGCAGATCGTGGTGGAGGAGATTCTAGAACAGACGAGCTTTGGCCTCGTCACTCCTGGCAGCACGATGGACCGGCCAAGCAGCCGTTCTCGCCCGTCGTCGATGCGTCGGCGGTCGACTCAGACTGGGCGTCCGTACAACTTCCGCTCGTCGCAGGCCTTGTACGGCTCGCAGCAGTTCTCGCATTATGCGGCCTCTCCTTATTATCAGCCGCGTCAGAAGGCCAACAGCAGTGCGGCATACGTCCAAGCTGGCGTGCATCGATCATCCTCAGCTACCCCTCGCGTGATGTTATACGTTGAAGACCTGGCAGCAAGCTCGTCCGGATACAGTGCCGCCTAAAGCGCGGTAACTGACGCCACCGAGAGGTGAGATAAACGTAGTATATTAGCTGCCATCGATCATGCGCGTTTCGAAGCAGAAGCGTCCGTGCAGATCGATCGCTGAATACAAAATATGTATCCTGAGCAGTGTAGCTCTTGCAGGACTTTGACCATTTGAAGGCGCGAGTTTGAAGTGTACTACAGTTCCCGAGCTCATTAGAACAGGCAAGACCATGCTTACAAATGAATCTAAATTAGGTTGAAGCGACTACATGTATGATTTTGTACCCACTTTTGCATCAGAGTCTAACGTAGCGTAGCAAATCGCAACTGAAAATGTTGGTCCCGCTGTCTCGCGTGCTGGTGGCGGCGCTGCTTGCCGGGGGCCTGGGCCGCCGTGGCCTCAAGAAGCAGTCGCTGGACGTGTCGGGTGCGGCGGCGGCCTGCTTCGTGGGCTTCTTCACGCTCGCGTCGGGCTACCGATTTGGTACGTTAATTGTGCCTGTAGTATCTTCAATCAACTGCATCCTAACCAACTATTCCAGGTCTATTGCTGCTGGGCTTCTACTTCTCCGGCAGCAAGCTCACCAAGGTGCGGGCCAGCGTTAAGCAGCAGTTGGACGCCAACTATAAGCCCGGCGGCCAGCGATCCGCGCGTCAGGTGCTGGCCTGTAGCCTCCTGGCCACCTTCATCGCCGTCTTCGCCGTCGTCCGGTTCGGAGACGACGACGTAGCCCTCGACTTCAAGCGCGCTCCAGAGCGCAGTTACCTACTGGCCAGCTTCATTGGCCACTACGCGTGCTGCGCGGCCGACACGTGGGCGTCCGAGCTGGGCGTGCTTAGCAAGAGCGAGCCGAGGCTCATCACGACGCTGCGACGGGTACCGCCCGGCACCAACGGTGGCGTGTCCGTGCTGGGTCTGGCCATGTCGGCCTTGGGCGGGGCCTTCATCGGCGCGCTGTACTACGCTGGGAGTCTTCCTTCCGGGACGGCACATCCTCAGGTCATCACGCTGGGCGCCGTGACCGGGCTCTTCGGCTCTCTACTCGACTCGGTGCTTGGCGCGACGGTGCAGGCCACGTACTTCGACCGCTCGTCGCGCAAAATCTGCGATGAGAATGCGCCGCAAGCCGACGTCGAGCACGTGTGCGGCGTCGATCTACTCAGCAACGAGCAGGTAAATGTGGCGTCGGTGCTAGCGACGACAGCGATCAGTGGCGTCGTGGCCACGTATCTGTTCCCGTGAGCGAGCTGGCCAGGTCTTAGGTAGTCGTCTAACGCAGCTTGAAGCTTGAAAACTGCAGCAATTAAACACGTTCAACTCGAAGTGAACACGTTCAAGTCTCTATGCGTCCCAAACATGTCCATCTTGCTCTCGAAGCAACCTTCAAGCAGACAGCCTCGAAGTAGAGGCCACAACAGGACGAAGTTGAAGTGCGGCCCGGCCTCTGCAAGTGTAGGACCTTGACTTCCATCGAAGTGTCAACGGAGGTGAAGAGTGTTTCATTCTCAAGTTGGCCGAAAGAATCTCCAATAGCGAGCAATGACGGGCGCGGCGTCGCGTACGAGGCTGCCGCCGGTGGCGTTCACCGACGAAGACGCGCGTGAGTACCGCGGCATCGCCGACGAAAGCTTTCGCGAGACGCGCGCTCTATATGAAGCGTTCCTGTACGAGCGGATGCAGACGCTCGACGTGCGTCGGTGGAAGCACATCCGGACTAAAGGTGCCATGAAAGTCTATCACCAGCGATCGGGTAGCGGGGACACGAGCTTCAACTCGAGTATATCAACATCTTCGACTTCAGTCACAGCGGTGTCCTCTGTATCGTCACCGGATCCGCTCGAGGTGGACGACGCACTGTTGATCGGCCCTGCGTCGTCACTCTCAGTGGCCACTAAGATCCCAGTGGTGGTGTGCACGGGCACGGTTCAAGGCACTCTGGACGACATCATGTACGGCATCTTCGTGCACGATACGACGTCTCTCCGGAGACGCAGCATCTACGACAAGGATGGCATGAACGACCTGGTGATGCTTGGCACGCTCGAGAGCCCTACCGAGCAGAACCCGTTCGACTTCCTAGGTGTGGCCTGGATCCTCTACTCGGCTACGGGTCTAGGAGCGATCGTCGAGCAGCGAGACTACGTCGTACTCATGAGTACTGGTTTCGCTACTACGTCGCGTGGTGAACGCATCGGATACAGCATCGCCCAGTCCATATCGCTCCCTAACCTGCCGGAATTGAATCACCTCGGTATTGTCCGTGCCAGTATGTCCTTCTGCGTCATCTTCCGGCAGCAGAGTGACCAGATCGTCGAGTCTTTCGCACATGCAGTGATCGACCCGGGCGGCACCGTGTTTTCGTTTTTCGTACTGCAAGAAATCGCGAACAGCATCTTGGGCATGGGCGCTCCGATGGCGTGTGCTCAGGGCAAGAAACTGCGATGGTATTTGCACGGCGGCCGAGAAGCGACAAGCCGTGGACGTTTTCGCGACGTCCAAGTCCTCGTCCTCGTCGTCAATTTCCACGACACAGACAAGTCGGACGACAGAGAGGGAAGATCCGAGTGTGTGTTCTTACTGCCACAAGTCGATCGGTAAACTCTTTTCGACGCAAAGTGTGCAGTGCACAACCTGCCACCAGGTAAGACACTCTATCGCTGATTGTCTTTTGAGAGATACAACGGTACGATAGTGTTGACTTTGATGCGCGTTTGTGACGTAGTGCGTGTGTAAGAACTGCAGCGTCAGCAAGAACCTCGTAGTGCGATCAAGCCACACCAAGTCGGGGATGACAGCCCACGCATACCCTTTCTGTCTCGGCTGCTTCCTGGCTTCTAGGCAACTCTCGACCGAGGATATTCAACGTGAAGAGGCAGTCTTCAAGCGCTTAGTTAGATGATTCGCCCAACCAAAATACCGCGACTCGAGCCCAACCGCCAAATCAAAACCTTGGCAACTCCTTACTCGTACAAGAGTGGCGTAGATATCTTGGTGGGTAGACATAAAATGAAAGCCTAATATCGTCACAGCCCACCACACGGGCTTTCTGCTAGAGAAGATCTGTGCAAATTAAAGGTATTAATACGTCAGTTTTCGCAACGCTCTTGTATAGTATCTTTTTGCAAAATAACTACGGTACTGCACTAGTTTCTGCAGTGACCCATTCAGTGCGATTAAGCAGTAGGTTTCGCTATGTTTGCCTTGTTGAACGCGTCAAGATACTTCTTGTACACCCCCTGATGGATCCTGTCCATTACCACCTTCCCTCCCTTTAGCAACTGAGCGACGTCGCGTGGCTGCATCTTTTCTCTCCACGACTTGCTGACTAGACCAGCTCGTACTCGGTCGGCGGTGGCTACAGCGAGCTCGTTATCTCTTTTCAGCCCAGCGTTGATAATCTTCATCAGGTCTTCTACGTCAAACTTCGCCACGAGTTTCTCGACTCCATAAATGTCCTTGCCTCCCCTCAGCTCGGCAGTCTTTTCGCTGAATCTGACATACATGGGCAGCCCATCGGCGTCGAACAGTTTCTGCTTACCATCTACCTGTGACGAGAACACGTCGTCCAGTGATTTCTTCTCTTTCACGAAACCGTTGAGCTTCTTGATGAGGTTCGTTCCCTCCTTGGGCATCGCCCTAACGGCCTTCGGTACCGTTGGCACCGCGTTCGTCGTCACCTTCGAGTCAACCCTTGCCAACACCTTCGACTCGGCTCTTGTTACCACGTTTGAGTCAGACTTCGCAATCACCTTCGGGTCAACTTTCGGTGACTTCTTGAGATCAACCTTCGGTAACTTGTTCGGGTCAATCTTCTTCCGCTTGCCCAGTTTACTTAACTTTGCAAAAAAGTTGGCAATTGCCCCCCTCTCTTCGTCCTCGTTGCTTTCTCCGGCACTCAGCAATCGCTTCGTTCCAAGATCACTCAGGCCTTCCGTGAGGGCACGATCAAGGTGGGCGTTGGGGTTCGCCATCTTCGGCTCAGTACCCACCGAAGACGCGTTCACACTTGCGACCAGAGCGAAGACGGCAAGCACCGCTACATACACGTATTGGAGGCGCATGATTGGTCTTGGTGCGCACCGAAATCGATTAAAAAATGAGGATTTCAGTCACCCTACAGGTGCACTGTGTATTCCCTCGGTAGATTACGTCACAAGTCGATCTTGAGATTATGCAACTTAAACAACTAACGTAGTTTGCTATCCCTGCGTAGTCTGTACTAATGGTTCAAAAACAATTTTGATTGGCCAAAACTTGCTGCCGAGAGAAGCGACGGCGGCCCCCATTGGCTAATATACGATACTGATGTTTACGTCGACAATTTTATGCTGAGTACATAATACATATGTTGAACATAGAATGGCTTTTCTAGGCTATGAGAAGCGAAGGCGCCATTTTTAAAAGTAAAACTTTGAGATCTTATCGCCCTTTGCTGACGCACTAGAAATGTGTTGCCTCGATACTTTGCGCTTCCTAGGACGCTGGGAGGGTATGCAGTACCCGGTTCGCGGTTTTAATGGGTTAATAGCTTTGCTTCCAAGTAAAACAGAGCAGTTATACGTTTTGTCATGCACATTATTAATAATATGGTAGATCGGTACGAAGCGAAGCAACGGGTGCTGATATCGACACATGTAGACATAATATAATGCGACTGACTGTTGTTTTTAAACGGAGTGTTTCTTTGAGATATAACGCTTGACGGTCAGATTGCCATTATTAATAAAATCTTTTGGTAGCTTGGCAGGTTACTTCGTAGTAGATAAGAACGTTGCGTACCAATAAAGAGAAAACTACTTTGAAGTAGTTAGTTCACGCCGTAAGAGAGAATTCCACACTTTGTGCTGACAATTAAGATGTCACGTCAAGTAAGTTACAGCGCAGTAGCTACTATAGCGAAGCGAGGGCGATCTGTAATAAGTAATTTGATAGACCGATAGTTGCTACCATGCATTAATTTTCTATATCGCCGCCAAAGTACAATGCACCAAAAGAACAATACTGCTACAGGTACATGTATGTGAGAGTTTAGTTATTGACAGCACCCGTTAGGTTTGTTTTGCAATTTGAGCAAAGCAGTTTGAACAGAACCCGTTGAGTTCACTTCCAAGCGCCGCCAAAAAGATAATAAGGAGCTAATATTGGTTAGAAATACATATGAGGCTATATATCCCAGGTTTCTTCGCTTAACGGTGATATTGTAAAAAAAAAAAACGTGTGGTCGCGTTGTCTGGGATCAAGGATAAGAACGTTGTGTTAAGAGGATACTAGAACATTTTTGTATCGCATAGATAGAGAGTACATGTAGTTATACTGGAGCACACTAAATGATCAATGACATTGTAAATCGACCACTCTAAATTGTTTTAGCTTTAGCTACAGTAACAAAAAGTGTAACCTTTACTCTAGACCATCAAGAACTCGATTAATCAAATTAACGTTGCACATTGTTATGGATGCATTATGGAAGAGAATCATCTCTGTTGGCTCCAAGATGATCAGTGTGAGAGAAGTATTATCATATTCAGATCGTTTCAGTTTTTTTCGATCTAGCTGGCTTCTTGCCGCTCATCGACTATTGGTATGGATCAGACAATTTGAGAACCCAGATTAAAATTTAGCCTATTCAATAGGAGTCCAGACTGATTACACGTACCAAGGACATCAGAGTACCTGTCCTTCCTATAAGTAACGTTTGCAAATGCTAGGCTCTTTTGTATTCAACAACCCCAATCAAATTGTTACAAGGTTTTCGTGTACAGCATGCACCCGCATGCTTTTTCAAAACAGTTTGCAAACACGAGCTCGCTTAGCGTTTCAACGAACACTAATTGTGATAATCGAAACACTTGCATTCTAAGGTTCTACATGTATTGAGCTTTTGTATCGTGCATTAGCACCCGCACATCTCACCTTCTAATGGTGGTGGCCAGCCCACTTAATAGACGAGTAAGCCCTGCGAAAGGCGACATTTTTGTTTATCGGTAAATCACACAAATTCGTTGCAAGACAGAGTACGGATAGGCTTGCTGATATTCACAACAAATTTGAGAGTAAAACCGAGATACGTGGCTACAATGGAAAGCATTTTCGTGTAATTAAAAATGCTAACAACATTTTTTGCGAGATATACTAACGTATAATACGCTACGTATGTTTCCGCACCGGATATTGTACACTTGCTCATAGATGGGAAAAGATCATTATAGCCGAAATTAAACCATAGTCGCAGGCATATTATTTAATGGGTCGGAATATCACGTTAATCAGTCCCTGATCTAATTTGACAAAGCCGTTTAAAAGTTAGGCATGTCGAGTTACAAATTACCACTAAGATATAAGATTTAGTTTCAAAATAGGACACTCAAGCCCGCCGGAGCGAAGCACTGGGACTAAACATGTCACCACCGCCCGCAAAGCGGGCGGCGCTCGGCTAGTCTTAAAGAACTACTGGAGTATCATAACCTTTTCCCATACAAACGGTAGTATAACTGTGTCCGTCCGTAACGCCAAAGCGGTGACACGAATCCGGACATTTGATTGGCTGCCGAGCGCAGCGAAGGCGGCCCAAACCGGCACCTGATACAACCTTGCGGGACCGAAGGGCCCGCCTCTGCTCAAAAGTATGACCTAACGTGCGAGTAGTGAGCCTGCGGCGAGCGGGACGGAGGCATTACCCACAAGATACATGTACACCAAAACGAATGAACAACATGCATGTGCCCCCGCCGCGAAGCGGCGGCGCCCGGCTAGTGTATTAATAATGCTGTTGGTAATTATAATAACATGCATCCCAGATTTGCGTTATGCATTGTACATATTGTTTATCCTCAGATTTGTTATCGGTATTCACTATTTTAATATTATTAAAATACAGTAAACGACTCATCGCTTGCCGACTTCAGACTTTGTGCATTTTTTTTTAGCAAAAATCATTTATCTTAATATTTGTATTGACTTATTTTGTCTATATC
Source organism: Phytophthora idaei (assembly GCA_016880985.1). Taxonomy (NCBI): domain Eukaryota; phylum Oomycota; class Peronosporomycetes; order Peronosporales; family Peronosporaceae; genus Phytophthora; species Phytophthora idaei. Next base: position 22,231 of record QOKR01000778.1, read on the forward strand.
TCTTTTGACCTTTTTCTACGGTATGAATTAGGAGATCTCGTTGTACAGAATTCCTTCGTCATTGACAGAGAAGGGAAGTCTATTTAATCTCAGTTATTAGCTTCCTGGTAGAATTTTAGTCGTTTCTGTAGTATTGGTTCATCATTGCGAAGCCAGGCTGCTGGTGGCGGTGGTGGATCCCCTCCCAGATTCTCTACCTTCATATTTACCAAGCAATCAAGGCACAATTGCAGATATAGTCCTTGAGTTCGAGTGGCCGGACGGTGGGTTTCGCTTTTTGCGACCGCTTGAAGCTGCTTGATGCACCTCGTCCACATGTGCTCCACTTGCATCTGGACGTCCCATTGAATTCCTTCGTGCACGACCTGATTTCGACTTTGCCATCGGAGAGCGAGACCCACACTGCATATTGCCCACCATCCTTCCTTGACGAATCGCCAAAATTTAACGCTCACCCGAGCATGGTCGGCGATCAGAAACAATAGGGCGATCTGCGATCGCCTTATTGTCCCTCCCGTTGGCAGTACGTCCGCACCAACAGGCCTTTATCTTGCGCATTCCTCGAAGCCAAACGGCTCACCAGTCTCCACCGCGATGATGACGTACTTTGCGCTGAAACGGGCTGTGGTTTTCCAGAGGATTGCGACTTCGCTATCCGCGTAGCTCAACACCTTCGACTCGTCCAAACTCTGCGCACGGCCTCTTCATCGAATCGGACGATACTCGCTACGCCGTCAAGTCGCCGCTCCTGTCCTGTTCTCACTTCCTCAACGGCGTGAATTAGTTCTGTTTTTCTTTGTTTTCACCACTTGACGTACTCCACCCGAGCGAGCGACTATTCTTACGGATACGCCGACACCTGAGCATCAGGCGACAGTGGATGCCCTTGACTGCTACTCGACACATACTTCTCGAAGTAT